>OX602128.1:8797315-8817315 GCA_951449985.1 Falcaria lacertinaria
CTCAGACTTCGGGAAAATACCTCCAAGGTATTGTCAGTCTTCTGAACTCTAAACTTCCGGAGGCTTGAGTAGAAAGATTGAAGCCTGTCCATTCCCCCCCAAAATTTGCTTATGGTCACGATCTATAATTATTGTTTAATTATTTCTTATGTCGAAATCGCTGACTATGTCGAAACTAAATAGAGATGCGAAAGGTAAATTTACCAAAGTCCCTTCTCAGGGCCAAGTTATGAATGTTTTGTCTGAGGACCGATCGAGCGGCACTATTGAGAGCTTGAAAAACGGCCCTTCTCAGGGCCAAACTTCACGGGTTCCTTCCCGGGATCCGTCGGAGGTCTCCATGGGAGATGAACGGAGGTCGGACGTGGAGTCCGTATTTGAAGAGTCGGGTGACGAGGGTGACAGCCGCAGGAAGCGGCCTTATTCCTCATTCTACGCGCCCGGCTACTTAGAGTCGGACACAGAGACCGAGGGGACCGCGGCCGCCAAGGTCAATACGGCGCAGAGGGGAAGGGCGAAGGGCACCAAAGGAGGCCCCACGCGAGACGAGTTCCTGAAGCCACCGCCAAAGCCACTGGTGGAGGAGTTGGCTGAGGTCCTGCAGGGCAGGAAATTCAAAAAGGGGTCGGCCGCTGTGGCCGCTGGAGGTCTGCTTGACACCGGGAGTGATTCCGATGTCCATGCCGGATTCGCAGACCTCAGTGTGCTAAATGCCCAAGAGCTGAGGGCTCAAGCAGGAGGAATGCTCGCCTGCATTTTAGAGGTTGCCAAGAAATCTGGCAACCTAAAAGGCGAGTTTGTTGCTCGCCTGAAGAGGTCCGCGTCGACCCTGAGGGAAGTAGTTGACGCCCTGGCCTGCAGGAGCGAGGCCGAAGAGACGCGGCGGCTGAGAGCCGAAAACAGTCGCCTGCGCCTCGAAATGGAGGCCAGCAAGGCCGAGGTGAAGGCGCTGCGTCGAGGCTTCACCGAAGCCAAGACCCAAGCGGCTGCCGCTACGTCTGCTGCTGCAGCAGCCGCTGCCACCGAGACGCCAGTCCCCCCTGCTGTTGTACCGGGGGCAGATTTAGTTGAGGAGATGATGCGGTCCTTGACCACCACGTTCGGGCAAATGCTCAATGCCCGACTCGCTGGTATCGAGGATCGCCTCCTGCCAGCGCCGGTCCTTCGCCCGCCTCTCCGAGCGGACGCCAAGAAGGCTGCAGCAGCGGTTGCCCCCCCACCCCCGAAACCGACCCCTCGAAAGCGGGTTGCCCAGGCCCCGCAGGCTACTGCTGCCGCGCCCTCGACTTCGGCTCCCATCGCCCCCCCCTCGACTGCGGCTCCCAACGCCCCCCCAAAAACGACTCCAACTGCTGTTGCCAAGGCGGACACCTGGGCAACAGTAGTAAGAAAGGGGAAAGGCAAGGGGAAGGGCAAAGCGTCCTCCTCGGCAACGCCCACTCCCGCTCCTGTCCCAGCAGCTCGTGCCCCCCCCTCCGCCGTGAAGCCTAAGGCCAAGAAGGCTTCCGCTGCCGCCGGGCCCAAGAAGGCGAAGGCGCTGAAAGCCTCCCAATCCGCGGCTGTTGTGCTGACGCTACAGCCCGAAGCCGCGGAAAAGGGGGTAACCTACAGCGCCATCCTCGAGACGGCGCAGGAGAAGGTCGATCTCCAAGGATTGGGGATCGACCGGATCAACTACCGACAGACGGCCACGGGAGCCAGGATGCTCGAAATTCCTGGCTCCCAAAGCGGCGACAAAGCGGACAGGCTCGCGGAGAAGCTCCGCGGTGTCCTGTCCGAGGTGGCCAACGTCGCAAGGCCCGTAAAGTCCGCGCAATTGCACGTGACGGGCCTGGACGACGCCGCCACAAAGGAGAAAGTGGCGGCGGCGATCGCCAAGGTGGGCGGCTGTGACGTACTCCACGTCAAAGCCGGGGAGATACGTCGCAGCTACGGCGGGACCGGCTCTTCCCTTGTATCCTGCCCAATCCCAGTAGCCAAAGTGTTGCTGGCACAGGGCAGGCTGTTGGTGGGGTGGAGCTCGGTGCGCGTGGTGGCACTGGCGGCGCTTCCCATGCGCTGCTTCAAGTGCATGGGACTCGGGCATACGCGTCCCCAGTGTCCCTCGTCGGCAGACAGGGGGGACCTGTGCTTCCGTTGTGGAGGCGCAGGCCACAAGGCGGCGAGCTGCCAGAGGAGGGCCCCGCACTGCGCGATATGCGCAGAGTCGGGGCGACCTGCCGAGCACAGGATGGGGGGACAAAACTGTGTCCCCCCAAAGACGAAGGGACAGGCCGCCAGGACCCCGGCCATCCCCCGACCGGCAGCCAAAGCCGCCGCTCCTGAGGTTGTTCGCCGCGAAAGTTCGGCGAGCATGGAGGTTGTAGTCTGATTGATGGATCAAGTCGGACAGCACAACCTCCTACAGACGAATTTAAACCACTGCGTCAGGGCTCAGGATCTGCTAATGCAGTCCCTGGCGCAGTGGCGGATCGATTTGGCGGTTGCTGCGGAGCCGTATTACATTCCCCAGTCCCATCCCTACTGGGCTGGGGATCTAGACGGCTCCGTAGCCATAATTGGACGTGCCGGTGGCGGCCCCCCCCTCTCGGTGTTAGAGAGGGGTTCGGGGTACGTGGTGGCCAAGTGGGAGAGGTATGCGGTAGTCGGCACATACTTCTCCCCCAATAGAACCGTCGCGGAGCTGGAGGTTTATCTAGACCTCCTGGCCGCGGCGGTGAGAAGGCAGGCGCCACGTCAGGTCCTCCTCATGGGGGACCTGAACGCCAAGGCCCAGGCCTGGGGCGACCCCTCCACTGACACTCGCGGGGAGATTGTCAGGGAGTGGGCGGTTGCCGCAGGGCTGACCCTGCTCAACAGAGGGTCAGTCCACACGTGCGTGCGACACAACGGGGGGTCCGTGGTGGACGTTTCGTTCGCCACCCCGGAAGTCGCAGCACGTGTCCAGGCCTGGAGAGTGGTGGCGGAGGTGGCGACTCTCTCGGACCACAACTACATACGGTTCGAGATCGCCACCTCCCACCAAGGAGGGACTCGGCGCGTGGATGGGGCACTCTTCCCGCGCTGGGCGATTGGTCGCCTCGATGCCGAGTTGGCTGAAGAGGCGGCTATGGTGCAGTCGTGGGTTGCCGGCCCCATGCACCCGGAGGTGGCCGTCGCGGCGAGCCGGTTCCGGGAGGCGGTGACGGCGGTCTGCGACGCCGCCATGCCGAGGTCCCGACGCCACCCCGAGCGCCGCCAAGTTTACTGGTGGTGCTCGGAGATTGAGGATCTCCGAGCGCGATGCTCGGAGACGCGGCGCCTCTATTACCACTGCAGGAGGCGCCGCCACGGCCGGACGGACGACCAGCTGCCGGCGGAGCAGCTGGCGGCCGAGCAGCTCCTGTATGGCAATGTAAAGATAGCCAAACAGGAGCTGAAGCTGGCCATCGGCCGGGCTAAGGCCCTCGGCTGGTGCGAGCAGCTGGAGGGCCTCGACAGGGACCCATGGGGGCGCCCTTATAAGTCTGCCCGGAATAAGTTCCGGGGCAGAGCGCCCCCTATCGCGGAGTCCCTGGAGCCAGAGCTCCTGGAGAGGGTGCTGGGGGGGCTATTCCCCGACAGCGACCCCCACTACACCCCTCCACCGATGGCCACCCCGTCCTTCCAGGAGGAGGAGGACCCGGCCTCCATTCCGCCTATAACAGAGGTGGAGATGGAGGTAGCAGTCTCCCGCCTGAGAGGCAAGAAGACTGCCCCGGGACCAGACGGGATTCCCGGGCGGATCCTCAGGATCGCCCTTAGGGAGATGGGCGGTCAGCTTCGGGAACTGTTCGACGCGTGCCTCACGTCGGGTCAGTTCCCGAAGCTCTGGAAGGACGGGCGATTGTGCCTGTTGCGGAAGGAAGGGCGAGACGCAGACTCGCACGCCGCATACAGGCCAATCGTGCTGCTGGATGACACGGCGAAGCTGCTGGAGAGAATAGTGGCTTCCCGTGTCATCCGGCACCTGGGGGGAACTGGGCCTGACCTTTCAGAGGCCCAGTTCGGATTCAGGGCAGGGCGGTCAACGATAGACGCCCTGCTCTGGATCAAGGGGTGGACGCAGGACGCAGTCGGCGGGGGGGAAAAGGCGTTGGCTGTCTCGCTTGACATTGCCAACGCCTTCAACAGCCTACCGCACGGGACAATACGGGAGGCGCTCCGCTATCACGGAGTGCCCCTGTATCTGCGTAGGCTGTTGGCCGACTACCTCCGGGACCGCGAGGTCCTGGTGGAGGGACGCGACGGTCTGAGGCGACGTCGCGTGTCCTGCGGGGTTCCACAGGGGTCAGTGTTGGGACCGCTCCTGTGGAACATTGGCTACGACTGGGTGCTCCGCGGCACGTTTCCCGCAAGTATGCGGGTTGCGTGCTACGCGGATGACACGCTAGTCGTAGTCAAGGGGAGGGACCTCGGGGAGACGGTGCGGCGGGCCACGGTGGCCACAACACTCGTGGTCGGCCGCATACGTGCCCTGGGGCTGGAGGTCGCCCTCTCCAAGACCGAGGCCCTAATGTTCCATGGGCCTCGGGGGGGACCCCCTCCAGGAACGAGGATAGACCTGGACGGGGTCCTGGTCCGGGTTGGGACCCAGATGAGGTACCTGGGTCTCATCCTGGACGGGCGGTGGACTTTTGGGGCCCACTTCACTCAACTGGCCCCAAAAGTCATAGGCGCCGCTGCCGCCCTTGGGAGGCTGCTGCCCAACGTGGGCGGCCCGAGCGCCACATGTCGTCGCCTGTACTCCGGAGTGATCCGGAGTATGGCCTTGTACGGGGCACCTGTCTGGGTGGACGCCCTCGGTCGCGCCAATAAGGCCCTGCTGCGTCGTCCGCAGCGGGTCATCGCGACGAGGGCGATACGCGGGTACCGGACGGTGTCCTGGACGGCGGGATGCGCGTTGGCCGGTGATCCCCCCTGGGAGCTCCAAGCGGAGGTCCTCGCCGAAGTGTACCACTTCGTGGCGGCGAGGAGAACCCGCGGGGAGCCTCCAGCGTGGGAGGAGGTCACGCGCATGCGACGGCAGGCGCGGGCCGCCCTGTTGCGGCGGTGGACGGAGGACCTGGCTCCACCGGTCCCTGGACAGAGGACGGTGGATGCCATTCGCCCGGTCCTTCGGAGGTGGGTAGGGCGGCGATTCGGGTCGCTCACCTTCCGATTGGTGCAGGTGCTTTCCGGGCATGGATGTTTCGGAAAGTACCTGCATCACGTCGCAAGACGTGAGGCGACCCCCGCCTGTCACGAGTGTGGAGCGCCAGAAGACACGGCGCTCCACACGCTGGAGGAGTGTGCCGCGTGGAGTCCCATGCGGCACACCCTCACAGCGGTCATAGGCGCAGATCTGTCGCTGCCGAGTGTGGTTAACGCTATGCTCGGCAGCGACGGATCGTGGCAGGCGGTGGTCTCTTTCTGCGAAGAGGTGATGGCGCAGAAAGAGGCTGCGGAGCGGGCGAGGGAGGACGACGTCCTCGCAGACCCGCTCCGGCGTAGACGAACTGATGGAAGGAGAAGGCGATTCGGGCGCCTTCTCGCTCTATCCTAGTGCTGTGCGGATCATCGGTGGAGAGTCGGGGGATTCTCCACTGGCTTGCACGATCCCACACGTCTGGGGGATGGCCCTAATGAGCTGGGTCATCCCTCCCTTGGCCGGGGCCCGTCACCGGTGACGGGCCAACCGCCGGGGCGAGATGGTGATTGCTAACGCTACCCCATCTCGCCCCGACTAGGCGGCAGACTGCTCATCCCGGGTTTTTAGTGGGTAACCTCACTTACTACCCCCCCCGTGGGGGTAGTAAGGCCCCTCAGGCGAGGACTCCCACATAACCACTCTGCTCCCCCCGGAGCCGGGTGGTATCCATAAAGGATTTTCCCGGGTCAAAAAAAAAAAAAAAAAGGTTAGGTTAGGTTAGGTTAGGTTAGGTTAGGTTAGGTTAGGTTAGGTTAGGTTAGGTTAGGTTAGGTTAGGTTAGGTTAGGTTAGGTTAGGTTAGGTTAGGTTAGGTTAGGTTAGGTTAGGTTAGGTTAGGTTAGGTTAGGTTAGGTTAGGTTAGGTTAGGTTAGGTTAGGTTAGGTTAGGTTAGGTTAGGTTAGGTTAGGTTAGGTTAGGTTAGGTTAGGTTAGGTTAGGTTAGGTTAGGTTAGGTTAGGTTAGGTTAGGTTAGGTTAGGTTAGGTTAGGTTAGGTTAGGTTAGGTTAGGTTAGGTTAGGTTAGGTTAGGTTAGGTTAGGTTAGGTTAGGTTAGGTTAGGTTAGGTTAGGTTAGGTTAGGTTAGGTTAGGTTAGGTTAGGTTAGGTTAGGTTAGGTTAGGTTAGGTTAGGTTAGGTTAGGTTAGGTTAGGTTAGGTTAGGTTAGGTTAGGTTTTTTTTTTTTTTTTTTTTGGATCTTAATATTTTAAGATGAAAGTCCCCGCGATGGATACGGGCGGCTTTTACCTTTTTGTACTTTATATTTTTTCTTTCATATCTATAGTATTTATAATGTTCACGAGTTTTCTTAAGTTTTGATATATAAGGTATTTGAATATAAATATAATGCTAGTTTACATACATATTTATGTATTGTTATATTAATTAATATTTATATATATATATATATATATTTATATATATATATATATATATATATATATATATATATATATTTTTTTTTTTTTTTTTTTTTTTTTTTTTTTTTTTTTTTTTTTTTTTTTTTTTTTTTTTTTTTTTTTTTTTTTTTTTTTTTTTTTTTTTTTTTTTACATAGATTATATTTATTGATTATTTAATTGATCTTTACGTGTTATTAAACTTTTTCAGGCTTTTGATTATACCCTTTATGTAATCTTGAAAAGACGTTAAACAACATTCATTTTTAATTAAACTAGCAATCTCATATGGATCCGTTCCCATATGATTACATACTGACTCATGGTCGTGTCTATCATTCATGAATTTCGGACATTCCCTCAGTAGGTGGTGGATAGTCTGTACTGTTACACCGTCACAGGGACAGGTGTCGTCGTCCGTTATTTTGAATCTTTTTAAATACGACTTATGGTAGCCGTGTCCTGTTAGTACTTGCGTCATTTCAAATGTCACTGTCGATCGTTTTCTCAGTTCCTTTATTGATTGTATGTTAGGTAGCCATTTCTGTAAATGCTTTCCTGTGTTAGATGTTACGTATGCTGAGTTGCTTTCGTCTTCCGACTGCTTCTTTCTTAGGTACTTGAAGTGGCTGATGGGGAACTTATTGAAGTCTGGGGCCTTATGTAATGTGGCAGCTTTCTTGGCCTCCCCGTCGGCTTCTTCATTTCCCTGCAGTCCAGTGTGGGCTTTTACCCAAAGGAAGGAGACTTTGCCGCTTAGTTCTATTTGTGTTATGTGATTGTGTATTTTATGGATGATGTTATTTAAGCTATTTCTGTTTGCAATTTCCTGAAGGGCTGACATGGAATCGGATAAAATAACTATATTTGCTGTGTTTTTCTTGACGCAGTGATTTAGTGCTTTTTCAATTGCAAGGCACTCGGCCTGAAATACCGAGCAGCTGTCATGTAATTTGAGGCGGTATGTGGTCTTGCGTCCTTCGGGGTGATGAATAACTACGGCTGCTCCAACTCGGTTATCATGCTTGCTTCCATCAGTGTAAACTTTGGTGTCTTGTGGAGAACAGTACTGATCTATTTCCTCATCACTGGCGGCTTTTAGGATTTTGATAGTTGGTCGGATACTAGGATGTGGTAGTTTGGATGGATGTATTGGCTTATCTAGCGGAATGTCAGTCGGTAGGTATTTAGAAGTTCCTAGAGCTTTTGTCCTTTGGATGTCAGCTATCTCCTGTATTTTCACGTCGAGTGGGGTGAAATCCGCCAGTGCAATGGCCGCAGAGGTCGAAATTGTGCGAAAACCTCTGATGGATTTTATCGCAAATCGCCTCTGCAGCGACCTGAGTGCATTAGTCACTGACTGATATTTCGTTGCCGTGCCCCAGATCTCAGCAGCGTAAGTAATTATTGGTTCTATCACCTGATTGTATATTATATTTACATTTTCTGATTTTATTCCCCATGTGGGGCGGATGATCCTGCATAGTTTAAGATATATTTTTTGGGCTTTATCTGTGATGTATTCTGAATGTTTAATGAATTTGAAATTGCTGTCTATTATAACTCCTAGTACTTTTATTTCATTGCTATATTTAAGTGTATTATTATCTATATTTATGTTTGCTTTTTTGGCTTTAGGAGTGCATGTAATGATTTGCGTTTTTGCATGTCCGAAAGTGAGCTTATTCTTTTCACCCCAATTTGTTATTGTTTTCAGAGCGGTATTGGAAGCATATTCAAGTTCTTGGGGTGTTTTTGCAGAGACTATCAGCAGAACATCATCGGCGTAGGCCTGGATGTGACAGCCGTCGGGGAGAGAATATTCCAGTAGATCGTCCATTATAATGTTCCAGAAGATAGGTCCAAGGACCGATCCCTGTATGCATCCGCGCGTGAGGTTCTTGGTGATTGTGGCGTCAGAGTAGTTTAGGACTGCTGTTCTATCTTTTAGGTAACTTGTGATGATTTTTTGTATGTTCGCAGGACACTCAATGCGATGTAGTCTATGCATAAGGGCTGGCCACCAGGCATTGTCAAAAGCGCCCTTAATATCTAGGGAAATGGCTACGACCAGCTTACCGCACTGTTTTGCATCTTTCATCGCATTGATCGCCCTGCGTAGAGCGTCTGTTGTAGACGCTTGTTGTTTAAAGCCGAACTGCAATGGGTTGGAAGTGCCAGTAGTATTCATGTGGTGTGTGAGGCGTTTAGCAATGAGTTTTTCGAATGCTTTACCAAATACGTTTATTAAACCTATTGGTCGGAGAGTGTCTATATCGTTGAGGTCGTTTTTGTTTGGTTTAGGTATGGCTTTAATGAAGGCTATTTTCCAGGAGGTGGGGAAATGGGATATTTTAATACATCTGTTTATGAGGTTCGTAAATAGGGTGGGGTAGCAGAGAACGAAACAGTGACATATATCTGCTGTGAGGTGATCTGGGCCAGGTGCTTTGTTAGGGTTCATTTCCTTCACGCATTCTATAATTTCTTCTTCGGTGAATTCACGGTCGTCTTCAGTTTCTGGCTCCAGCATTGATTGTGTTCTTATTTCCTTCTGGGTATTATCATCTTTTGTGTCGTCAGGAAAAAATTTGTTAATCAACGCTTGCGCTGATTCTGCACTTGAATTGGTGTAATGATTGTTGCCGAGATGTAATGTAGATGTTGGTTTGGGCTGCGTAGTATTTTTTAAGAGTCTGTTAGTCATGGACCATACGTCTTCTTTTCCTTGTTTTGTACAGAACTCTCGGAAACACTCTGTTGAGGTTCTACTTATAGCTTCCGCATATTCCTGTCTTATTTCCTGTTGTTCTTTTAGTATGTTTGTGAGGTCTTTCTTTCCCTTTTTCAGATCGCGGACGCGGTGGTGTATATGTATAACTTTCTTTTTCAGCGTCTCGAGTTCGTCATTCCACCAGGGTATGCGGTGCTGCAGGTGAGTTTTCTTTTTCAGGCTTTTGTCGCAGGCTATTGTAATGGCATCGGTGACATTTATTACGAATTCGTCTATTTCAGTTGCATTTAGGTTTTGGAGGTCTACTTGGTCTAGGCGGGTTTTATCTATTTCCTGTTTAATACTGGTGGAGACTGCATCCCAATCAGCGTTTTTGGTGTTATATCGGTAAGTGGAGTTTGAGATGTTCTTCTTGATCTTGTCACGTTTAAGGTTAATTGTGAAGTGGATGGCGTTGTGGTCGGAGGCGGGTGTGGCTTCATGGTTAATGGTCCAGTTTTGTACATATGATGCAAGATTATTAGTGGTCAAGGTGAGGTCTATGATGGATGATCTATTTTGCCCATGAGTGGTGGTTTCAAAGGTGGCGTTTGAACCAGTGTTACATATCTCAAGATCATTCGATGTAATTATGTCCATGATATCCCTGCCTCGCCTGTTAGTGCTTTGAGAGCCCCATGCTGTGTTCCAGCCATTAAAGTCCCCACAAATTACGTGTTTTGCATTTCCAGTTTCCGTCAGAAATAGTTCCAGTTGAGCAAGGGTATTATGCTGATCACTGTCGGGTTCAACATACACGCTGCATAAGTAGATTATGTTATTGTTTTTAAGGGTGAGCTGAACTATGCACAGATTTGCAGTGGAGTGCTTTGTGATGCCAAGTGTGGATCCTAAGCCGTTCTTGATTGCGATACACGCTTTGGTGTTCCTGTCTTTTGGGAACTGGTACACTTGGTATCCAGGAATGTTGTTGATTGTGGTTTGTTTGCCTATGTATGGTTCAGTTATTAGAGCAATGGAATATTCATGTTTTGCGATGTATTGTTTTAGTTCGCTAGTCGCTACGAACCCCCTTCCCAAATTGCTTTGTAGAATTTTTATGACATTATCTGTTCGGGGCTGTTGTCCCGCTGTGTTTGTTGCACGTAGCACGCCCTTAGCAATATCTTACGGCGAGGCGGGCTACCCGGTCCCACCTTTGCCATTGGGGGCACTGCCAGCTGTAAGCGGGGTGTGCTGCGTCATGGTCTCCCTCTTTGCAATTGTGACAGAGGGCCTCCTCGCCTCTGTTGGGGCACTCTCTGGTGTCATGAGCCTGGGCACAATATCCACAACATACGGCGTTGGTGCATTCCTGTGCTCTATGCCCAAACCCAAGACACTTGTAGCATTGAGTCAGCGGAGACTGGTCTATTACTGTAATTATTTGGTAGCCCAGACGGATTTTTCGGTCTACCAGACTACGCCAAACTCCTGGGCTGACCTGGACAATGATGTTTGAAACTAAGCTGTTCCTTCCTTTTGTTCGTCTCTGCACTTTAGCTTCTAGTTCCCCTGTTGAGAGTTCCGCCAGAAGCGATGTGTTTTGCTTAAGGATGGCTTCTTCGATCTTGCCGTCGCTTAAGTCCTGGGATACGCCTATCAGTTTAAGCAGTGGGTTTCTGACTGCAGGTTCTCCTACAGTGAGTTGCCTGTCTTTTTCTCTAAGAGCCTTTTGCAGCCTTTCTCTTCCCTGATTGTCGTCGCAAGTTACAACTACCTTTCCTCCCTTTGTTTTCCTGATGCTGTTCACGCCGACTCCCAGGCTGATCACATCCACGCTAGCTTTCACCCTCTTAATTACGTCCTCACTAGTGTGTGTCGGGTCGGTGGACTCTACCAGGACAGGAAAGGTGGGTTTGGGGACGGCATCATTGGACGCCAAGGCGGCGGCATAGCTTCTTCGCGCCGTTACTCGACTACCTGATTTAGATGGGCGGTTATCATTGCCCATTGTGTTTGATATCAACTGTTTAATGTCCTTGGTGTCCTGCTTAATTTTATCCAGTTCACATTTTAAACTTGCTATTATTTCTTCTTTTATATTTGTGTTATTAATTATTTCTTTGTTTGTTTCAGATGGCGCGGCAGCAGCGACGGGAGTTGGTGCGGGCACGAGCGTCGGGACCAGGGCAGCGGCCCTCATGATTTCCTCAGCGGCTGCAGCTATAAGCCGCTTGTTTGCGGCCGTCACACTTTTACCTTCGTTTATAGCCGTAGTAATACACTTTGTGAGCCTGGAGGTGGTTTCTACGTAACTCCTGATACTTGTTACGTCGTCGGAGGTGCAGGGCAGCTTGGGCTGCTTCGATTGAGGCTCTGCATGCCCCCTAGACATCGGTCGTTCGGGCAGTGACACGGCGTCGCGGAATTCATCCGGATCAGATTCGCTTCTGGATGACATTGCAGACGTTTGAGAGACAGCCAGGGGCGTCCGAGCTGTTTGTGGGTTCATTATGAGGTGTGCGGACCTGTAGAAATTCAATACGCGGCAAGAAATAATTAATTGACTAAGTTATAAAAATTGCTCAGGTACAGAGTTGATATACCCAGTGACGACAAAGGGTGGGTGGGCGGGGAAAATTTTGATTTTTTATTGCAGGTATGGGCGCGGACCGACGCGGGCGAGCTCCGGGAAGTTAACAACAAGCATTTAAATGATACATCGTGCAGAAATTTTGAAGAAAACTCGATATTTAAGCAAAAAAGTGACTAAGTGAATTTTTTGAGGAAAATGACTAAATAAATCTGTGAAACTAATAGCAAGGGGTCTCTAATTTGTGTATCCGTGTAGTATACGACCTAGCGGATTGGTATCGTAACTGTAGAAATTTATTCCTAACTTTTAAATTTTCAATTCGATGTGTTTGTATAGGGAATTGCAGAGCTTAGGTAACCTCGGTTGCCTTGAAAAATTTGAAGTGTACTAATTTTGATTTTTTATTGCAGGTATGGGCGCGGACCGACGCGGGCGAGCTCCGGGAAGTTAACAACAAGCATTTAAATGATACATCGTGCAGAAATTTTGAAGAAAACTCGATATTTAAGCAAAAAAGTGACTAAGTGAATTTTTTGAGGAAAATGACTAAATAAATCTGTGAAACTAATAGCAAGGGGTCTCTAATTTGTGTATCCGTGTAGTATACGACCTAGCGGATTGGTATCGTAACTGTAGAAATTTATTCCTAACTTTTAAATTTTCAATTCGATGTGTTTGTATAGGGAATTGCAGAGCTTAGGTAACCTCGGTTGCCTTGAAAAATTTGAAGTGTACTAATTTTGATTTTTTATTGCAGGTATGGGCGCGGACCGACGCGGGCGAGCTCCGGGAAGTTAACAACAAGCATTTAAATGATACATCGTGCAGAAATTTTGAAGAAAACTCGATATTTAAGCAAAAAAGTGACTAAGTGAATTTTTTGAGGAAAATGACTAAATAAATCTGTGAAACTAATAGCAAGGGGTCTCTAATTTGTGTATCCGTGTAGTATACGACCTAGCGGATTGGTATCGTAACTGTAGAAATTTATTCCTAACTTTTAAATTTTCAATTCGATGTGTTTGTATAGGGAATTGCAGAGCTTAGGTAACCTCGGTTGCCTTGAAAAATTTGAAGTGTACTAATTTTGATTTTTTATTGCAGGTATGGGCGCGGACCGACGCGGGCGAGCTCCGGGAAGTTAACAACAAGCATTTAAATGATACATCGTGCAGAAATTTTGAAGAAAACTCGATATTTAAGCAAAAAAGTGACTAAGTGAATTTTTTGAGGAAAATGACTAAATAAATCTGTGAAACTAATAGCAAGGGGTCTCTAATTTGTGTATCCGTGTAGTATACGACCTAGCGGATTGGTATCGTAACTGTAGAAATTTATTCCTAACTTTTAAATTTTCAATTCGATGTGTTTGTATAGGGAATTGCAGAGCTTAGGTAACCTCGGTTGCCTTGAAAAATTTGAAGTGTACTAATTTTGATTTTTTATTGCAGGTATGGGCGCGGACCGACGCGGGCGAGCTCCGGGAAGTTAACAACAAGCATTTAAATGATACATCGTGCAGAAATTTTGAAGAAAACTCGATATTTAAGCAAAAAAGTGACTAAGTGAATTTTTTGAGGAAAATGACTAAATAAATCTGTGAAACTAATAGCAAGGGGTCTCTAATTTGTGTATCCGTGTAGTATACGACCTAGCGGATTGGTATCGTAACTGTAGAAATTTATTCCTAACTTTTAAATTTTCAATTCGATGTGTTTGTATAGGGAATTGCAGAGCTTAGGTAACCTCGGTTGCCTTGAAAAATTTGAAGTGTACTAATTTTGATTTTTTATTGCAGGTATGGGCGCGGACCGACGCGGGCGAGCTCCGGGAAGTTAACAACAAGCATTTAAATGATACATCGTGCAGAAATTTTGAAGAAAACTCGATATTTAAGCAAAAAAGTGACTAAGTGAATTTTTTGAGGAAAATGACTAAATAAATCTGTGAAACTAATAGCAAGGGGTCTCTAATTTGTGTATCCGTGTAGTATACGACCTAGCGGATTGGTATCGTAACTGTAGAAATTTATTCCTAACTTTTAAATTTTCAATTCGATGTGTTTGTATAGGGAATTGCAGAGCTTAGGTAACCTCGGTTGCCTTGAAAAATTTGAAGTGTACTAATTTTGATTTTTTATTGCAGGTATGGGCGCGGACCGACGCGGGCGAGCTCCGGGAAGTTAACAACAAGCATTTAAATGATACATCGTGCAGAAATTTTGAAGAAAACTCGATATTTAAGCAAAAAAGTGACTAAGTGAATTTTTTGAGGAAAATGACTAAATAAATCTGTGAAACTAATAGCAAGGGGTCTCTAATTTGTGTATCCGTGTAGTATACGACCTAGCGGATTGGTATCGTAACTGTAGAAATTTATTCCTAACTTTTAAATTTTCAATTCGATGTGTTTGTATAGGGAATTGCAGAGCTTAGGTAACCTCGGTTGCCTTGAAAAATTTGAAGTGTACTAATTTTGATTTTTTATTGCAGGTATGGGCGCGGACCGACGCGGGCGAGCTCCGGGAAGTTAACAACAAGCATTTAAATGATACATCGTGCAGAAATTTTGAAGAAAACTCGATATTTAAGCAAAAAAGTGACTAAGTGAATTTTTTGAGGAAAATGACTAAATAAATCTGTGAAACTAATAGCAAGGGGTCTCTAATTTGTGTATCCGTGTAGTATACGACCTAGCGGATTGGTATCGTAACTGTAGAAATTTATTCCTAACTTTTAAATTTTCAATTCGATGTGTTTGTATAGGGAATTGCAGAGCTTAGGTAACCTCGGTTGCCTTGAAAAATTTGAAGTGTACTAATTTTGATTTTTTATTGCAGGTATGGGCGCGGACCGACGCGGGCGAGCTCCGGGAAGTTAACAACAAGCATTTAAATGATACATCGTGCAGAAATTTTGAAGAAAACTCGATATTTAAGCAAAAAAGTGACTAAGTGAATTTTTTGAGGAAAATGACTAAATAAATCTGTGAAACTAATAGCAAGGGGTCTCTAATTTGTGTATCCGTGTAGTATACGACCTAGCGGATTGGTATCGTAACTGTAGAAATTTATTCCTAACTTTTAAATTTTCAATTCGATGTGTTTGTATAGGGAATTGCAGAGCTTAGGTAACCTCGGTTGCCTTGAAAAATTTGAAGTGTACTAATTTTGATTTTTTATTGCAGGTATGGGCGCGGACCGACGCGGGCGAGCTCCGGGAAGTTAACAACAAGCATTTAAATGATACATCGTGCAGAAATTTTGAAGAAAACTCGATATTTAAGCAAAAAAGTGACTAAGTGAATTTTTTGAGGAAAATGACTAAATAAATCTGTGAAACTAATAGCAAGGGGTCTCTAATTTGTGTATCCGTGTAGTATACGACCTAGCGGATTGGTATCGTAACTGTAGAAATTTATTCCTAACTTTTAAATTTTCAATTCGATGTGTTTGTATAGGGAATTGCAGAGCTTAGGTAACCTCGGTTGCCTTGAAAAATTTGAAGTGTACTAATTTTGATTTTTTATTGCAGGTATGGGCGCGGACCGACGCGGGCGAGCTCCGGGAAGTTAACAACAAGCATTTAAATGATACATCGTGCAGAAATTTTGAAGAAAACTCGATATTTAAGCAAAAAAGTGACTAAGTGAATTTTTTGAGGAAAATGACTAAATAAATCTGTGAAACTAATAGCAAGGGGTCTCTAATTTGTGTATCCGTGTAGTATACGACCTAGCGGATTGGTATCGTAACTGTAGAAATTTATTCCTAACTTTTAAATTTTCAATTCGATGTGTTTGTATAGGGAATTGCAGAGCTTAGGTAACCTCGGTTGCCTTGAAAAATTTGAAGTGTACTAATTTTGATTTTTTATTGCAGGTATGGGCGCGGACCGACGCGGGCGAGCTCCGGGAAGTTAACAACAAGCATTTAAATGATACATCGTGCAGAAATTTTGAAGAAAACTCGATATTTAAGCAAAAAAGTGACTAAGTGAATTTTTTGAGGAAAATGACTAAATAAATCTGTGAAACTAATAGCAAGGGGTCTCTAATTTGTGTATCCGTGTAGTATACGACCTAGCGGATTGGTATCGTAACTGTAGAAATTTATTCCTAACTTTTAAATTTTCAATTCGATGTGTTTGTATAGGGAATTGCAGAGCTTAGGTAACCTCGGTTGCCTTGAAAAATTTGAAGTGTACTAATTTTGATTTTTTATTGCAGGTATGGGCGCGGACCGACGCGGGCGAGCTCCGGGAAGTTAACAACAAGCATTTAAATGATACATCGTGCAGAAATTTTGAAGAAAACTCGATATTTAAGCAAAAAAGTGACTAAGTGAATTTTTTGAGGAAAATGACTAAATAAATCTGTGAAACTAAACTAATAGCAAGGGGTCTCTAATTTGTGTATCCGTGTAGTATACGACCTAGCGGATTGGTATCGTAACTGTAGAAATTTATTCCTAACTTTTAAATTTTCAATTCGATGTGTTTGTATAGGGAATTGCAGAGCTTAGGTAACCTCGGTTGCCTTGAAAAATTTGAAGTGTACTAATTTTGATTTTTTATTGCAGGTATGGGCGCGGACCGACGCGGGCGAGCTCCGGGAAGTTAACAACAAGCATTTAAATGATACATCGTGCAGAAATTTTGAAGAAAACTCGATATTTAAGCAAAAAAGTGACTAAGTGAATTTTTTGAGGAAAATGACTAAATAAATCTGTGAAACTAATAGCAAGGGGTCTCTAATTTGTGTATCCGTGTAGTATACGACCTAGCGGATTGGTATCGTAACTGTAGAAATTTATTCCTAACTTTTAAATTTTCAATTCGATGTGTTTGTATAGGGAATTGCAGAGCTTAGGTAACCTCGGTTGCCTTGAAAAATTTGAAGTGTACTAATTTTGATTTTTTATTGCAGGTATGGGCGCGGACCGACGCGGGCGAGCTCCGGGAAGTTAACAACAAGCATTTAAATGATACATCGTGCAGAAATTTTGAAGAAAACTCGATATTTAAGCAAAAAAGTGACTAAGTGAATTTTTTGAGGAAAATGACTAAATAAATCTGTGAAACTAATAGCAAGGGGTCTCTAATTTGTGTATCCGTGTAGTATACGACCTAGCGGATTGGTATCGTAACTGTAGAAATTTATTCCTAACTTTTAAATTTTCAATTCGATGTGTTTGTATAGGGAATTGCAGAGCTTAGGTAACCTCGGTTGCCTTGAAAAATTTGAAGTGTACTAATTTTGATTTTTTATTGCAGGTATGGGCGCGGACCGACGCGGGCGAGCTCCGGGAAGTTAACAACAAGCATTTAAATGATACATCGTGCAGAAATTTTGAAGAAAACTCGATATTTAAGCAAAAAAGTGACTAAGTGAATTTTTTGAGGAAAATGACTAAATAAATCTGTGAAACTAATAGCAAGGGGTCTCTAATTTGTGTATCCGTGTAGTATACGACCTAGCGGATTGGTATCGTAACTGTAGAAATTTATTCCTAACTTTTAAATTTTCAATTCGATGTGTTTGTATAGGGAATTGCAGAGCTTAGGTAACCTCGGTTGCCTTGAAAAATTTGAAGTGTACTAATTTTGATTTTTTATTGCAGGTATGGGCGCGGACCGACGCGGGCGAGCTCCGGGAAGTTAACAACAAGCATTTAAATGATACATCGTGCAGAAATTTTGAAGAAAACTCGATATTTAAGCAAAAAAGTGACTAAGTGAATTTTTTGAGGAAAATGACTAAATAAATCTGTGAAACTAATAGCAAGGGGTCTCTAATTTGTGTATCCGTGTAGTATACGACCTAGCGGATTGGTATCGTAACTGTAGAAATTTATTCCTAACTTTTAAATTTTCAATTCGATGTGTTTGTATAGGGAATTGCAGAGCTTAGGTAACCTCGGTTGCCTTGAAAAATTTGAAGTGTACTAATTTTGATTTTTTATTGCAGGTATGGGCGCGGACCGACGCGGGCGAGCTCCGGGAAGTTAACAACAAGCATTTAAATGATACATCGTGCAGAAATTTTGAAGAAAACTCGATATTTAAGCAAAAAAGTGACTAAGTGAATTTTTTGAGGAAAATGACTAAATAAATCTGTGAAACTAATAGCAAGGGGTCTCTAATTTGTGTATCCGTGTAGTATACGACCTAGCGGATTGGTATCGTAACTGTAGAAATTTATTCCTAACTTTTAAATTTTCAATTCGATGTGTTTGTATAGGGAATTGCAGAGCTTAGGTAACCTCGGTTGCCTTGAAAAATTTGAAGTGTACTAATTTTGATTTTTTATTGCAGGTATGGGCGCGGACCGACGCGGGCGAGCTCCGGGAAGTTAACAACAAGCATTTAAATGATACATCGTGCAGAAATTTTGAAGAAAACTCGATATTTAAGCAAAAAAGTGACTAAGTGAATTTTTTGAGGAAAATGACTAAATAAATCTGTGAAACTAATAGCAAGGGGTCTCTAATTTGTGTATCCGTGTAGTATACGACCTAGCGGATTGGTATCGTAACTGTAGAAATTTATTCCTAACTTTTAAATTTTCAATTCGATGTGTTTGTATAGGGAATTGCAGAGCTTAGGTAACCTCGGTTGCCTTGAAAAATTTGAAGTGTACTAATTTTGATTTTTTATTGCAGGTATGGGCGCGGACCGACGCGGGCGAGCTCCGGGAAGTTAACAACAAGCATTTAAATGATACATCGTGCAGAAATTTTGAAGAAAACTCGATATTTAAGCAAAAAAGTGACTAAGTGAATTTTTTGAGGAAAATGACTAAATAAATCTGTGAAACTAATAGCAAGGGGTCTCTAATTTGTGTATCCGTGTAGTATACGACCTAGCGGATTGGTATCGTAACTGTAGAAATTTATTCCTAACTTTTAAATTTTCAATTCGATGTGTTTGTATAGGGAATTGCAGAGCTTAGGTAACCTCGGTTGCCTTGAAAAATTTGAAGTGTACTAATTTTGATTTTTTATTGCAGGTATGGGCGCGGACCGACGCGGGCGAGCTCCGGGAAGTTAACAACAAGCATTTAAATGATACATCGTGCAGAAATTTTGAAGAAAACTCGATATTTAAGCAAAAAAGTGACTAAGTGAATTTTTTGAGGAAAATGACTAAATAAATCTGTGAAACTAATAGCAAGGGGTCTCTAATTTGTGTATCCGTGTAGTATACGACCTAGCGGATTGGTATCGTAACTGTAGAAATTTATTCCTAACTTTTAAATTTTCAATTCGATGTGTTTGTATAGGGAATTGCAGAGCTTAGGTAACCTCGGTTGCCTTGAAAAATTTGAAGTGTACTAATTTTGATTTTTTATTGCAGGTATGGGCGCGGACCGACGCGGGCGAGCTCCGGGAAGTTAACAACAAGCATTTAAATGATACATCGTGCAGAAATTTTGAAGAAAACTCGATATTTAAGCAAAAAAGTGACTAAGTGAATTTTTTGAGGAAAATGACTAAATAAATCTGTGAAACTAATAGCAAGGGGTCTCTAATTTGTGTATCCGTGTAGTATACGACCTAGCGGATTGGTATCGTAACTGTAGAAATTTATTCCTAACTTTTAAATTTTCAATTCGATCGGTTAGGTTAGGTTAGGTTAGGTTAGGTTAGGTTAGGTTAGGTTAGGTTAGGTTAGGTTAGGTTAGGTTAGGTTAGGTTAGGTTAGGTTAGGTTAGGTTAGGTTAGGTTAGGTTAGGTTAGGTTAGGTTAGGTTAGGTTAGGTTAGGTTAGGTTAGGTTAGGTTAGGTTAGGTTAGGTTAGGTTAGGTTAGGTTAGGTTAGGTTAGGTTAGGTTAGGTTAGGTTAGGTTAGGTTAGGTTAGGTTAGGTTAGGTTAGGTTAGGTTAGGTTAGGTTAGGTTAGGTTAGGTTAGGTTAGGTTAGGTTAGGTTAGGTTAGGTTAGGTTAGGTTAGGTTAGGTTAGGTTAGGTTAGGTTAGGTTAGGTTAGGTTAGGTTAGGTTAGGTTAGGTTAGGTTAGGTTAGGTTAGGTTAGGTTAGGTTAGGTTAGGTTAGGTTAGGTTAGGTTAGGTTAGGTTAGGTTAGGTTAGGTTA
>OX602128.1:8827315-8829549 GCA_951449985.1 Falcaria lacertinaria
GTTAGGTTAGGTTAGGTTAGGTTAGGTTAGGTTAGGTTAGGTTAGGTTAGGTTAGGTTAGGTTAGGTTAGGTTAGGTTAGGTTAGGTTAGGTTAGGTTAGGTTAGGTTAGGTTAGGTTAGGTTAGGTTAGGTTAGGTTAGGTTAGGTTAGGTTAGGTTAGGTTAGGTTAGGTTAGGTTAGGTTAGGTTAGGTTAGGTTAGGTTAGGTTAGGTTAGGTTAGGTTAGGTTAGGTTAGGTTAGGTTAGGTTAGGTTAGGTTAGGTTAGGTTAGGTTAGGTTAGGTTAGGTTAGGTTAGGTTAGGTTAGGTTAGGTTAGGTTAGGTTAGGTTAGGTTAGGTTAGGTTAGGTTAGGTTAGGTTAGGTTAGGTTAGGTTAGGTTAGGTTAGGTTAGGTTAGGTTAGGTTAGGTTAGGTTAGGTTAGGTTAGGTTAGGTTAGGTTAGGTTAGGTTAGGTTAGGTTAGGTTAGGTTAGGTTAGGTTAGGTTAGGTTAGGTTAGGTTAGGTTAGGTTAGGTTAGGTTAGGTTAGGTTAGGTTAGGTTAGGTTAGGTTAGGTTAGGTTAGGTTAGGTTAGGTTAGGTTAGGTTAGGTTAGGTTAGGTTAGGTTAGGTTAGGTTAGGTTAGGTTAGGTTAGGTTAGGTTAGGTTAGGTTAGGTTAGGTTAGGTTAGGTTAGGTTAGGTTAGGTTAGGTTAGGTTAGGTTAGGTTAGGTTAGGTTAGGTTAGGTTAGGTTAGGTTAGGTTAGGTTAGGTTAGGTTAGGTTAGGTTAGGTTAGGTTAGGTTAGGTTAGGTTAGGTTAGGTTAGGTTAGGTTAGGTTAGGTTAGGTTAGGTTAGGTTAGGTTAGGTTAGGTTAGGTTAGGTTAGGTTAGGTTAGGTTAGGTTAGGTTAGGTTAGGTTAGGTTAGGTTAGGTTAGGTTAGGTTAGGTTAGGTTAGGTTAGGTTAGGTTAGGTTAGGTTAGGTTAGGTTAGGTTAGGTTAGGTTAGGTTAGGTTAGGTTAGGTTAGGTTAGGTTAGGTTAGGTTAGGTTAGGTTAGGTTAGGTTAGGTTAGGTTAGGTTAGGTTAGGTTAGGTTAGGTTAGGTTAGGTTAGGTTAGGTTAGGTTAGGTTAGGTTAGGTTAGGTTAGGTTAGGTTAGGTTAGGTTAGGTTAGGTTAGGTTAGGTTAGGTTAGGTTAGGTTAGGTTAGGTTAGGTTAGGTTAGGTTAGGTTAGGTTAGGTTAGGTTAGGTTAGGTTAGGTTAGGTTAGGTTAGGTTAGGTTAGGTTAGGTTAGGTTAGGTTAGGTTAGGTTAGGTTAGGTTAGGTTAGGTTAGGTTAGGTTAGGTTAGGTTAGGTTAGGTTAGGTTAGGTTAGGTTAGGTTAGGTTAGGTTAGGTTAGGTTAGGTTAGGTTAGGTTAGGTTAGGTTAGGTTAGGTTAGGTTAGGTTAGGTTAGGTTAGGTTAGGTTAGGTTAGGTTAGGTTAGGTTAGGTTAGGTTAGGTTAGGTTAGGTTAGGTTAGGTTAGGTTAGGTTAGGTTAGGTTAGGTTAGGTTAGGTTAGGTTAGGTTAGGTTAGGTTAGGTTAGGTTAGGTTAGGTTAGGTTAGGTTAGGTTAGGTTAGGTTAGGTTAGGTTAGGTTAGGTTAGGTTAGGTTAGGTTAGGTTAGGTTAGGTTAGGTTAGGTTAGGTTAGGTTAGGTTAGGTTAGGTTAGGTTAGGTTAGGTTAGGTTAGGTTAGGTTAGGTTAGGTTAGGTTAGGTTAGGTTAGGTTAGGTTAGGTTAGGTTAGGTTAGGTTAGGTTAGGTTAGGTTAGGTTAGGTTAGGTTAGGTTAGGTTAGGTTAGGTTAGGTTAGGTTAGGTTAGGTTAGGTTAGGTTAGGTTAGGTTAGGTTAGGTTAGGTTAGGTTAGGTTAGGTTAGGTTAGGTTAGGTTAGGTTAGGTTAGGTTAGGTTAGGTTAGGTTAGGTTAGGTTAGGTTAGGTTAGGTTAGGTTAGGTTAGGTTAGGTTAGGTTAGGTTAGGTTAGGTTAGGTTAGGTTAGGTTAGGTTAGGTTAGGTTAGGTTAGGTTAGGTTAGGTTAGGTTAGGTTAGGTTAGGTTAGGTTAGGTTAGGTTAGGTTAGGTTAGGTTAGGATAGGTTAGGTTAGGTTAGGTTAGGTTAGGTTAGGTTAGGTTAGGTTAGGTTAGGTTAGGTTAGGTTAGGTTAGGTTAGGTTAGGTTAGGTTAGGTTAGGTTAGGTTAGGTTAGGTTAGGTTAGGTTAGGTTAGGTTA
>OX602129.1:0-35000 GCA_951449985.1 Falcaria lacertinaria
ACCTAACCTAACCTAACCTAACCTAACCTAACCTAACCTAACCTAACCTAACCTAACCTAACCTAACCTAACCTAACCTAACCTAACCTAACCTAACCTAACCTAACCTAACCTAACCTAACCTAACCTAACCTAACCTAACCTAACCTAACCTAACCTAACCTAACCTAACCTAACCTAACCTAACCTAACCTAACCTAACCTAACCTAACCTAACCTAACCTAACCTAACCTAACCTAACCTAACCTAACCTAACCTAACCTAACCTAACCTAACCTAACCTAACCTAACCTAACCTAACCTAACCTAACCTAACCTAACCTAACCTAACCTAACCTAACCTAACCTAACCTAACCTAACCTAACCTAACCTAACCTAACCTAACCTAACCTAACCTAACCTAACCTAACCTAACCTAACCTAACCTAACCTAACCTAACCTAACCTAACCTAACCTAACCTAACCTAACCTAACCTAACCTAACCTAACCTAACCTAACCTAACCTAACCTAACCTAACCTAACCTAACCTAACCTAACCTAACCTAACCTAACCTAACCTAACCTAACCTAACCTAACCTAACCTAACCTAACCTAACCTAACCTAACCTAACCTAACCTAACCTAACCTAACCTAACCTAACCTAACCTAACCTAACCTAACCTAACCTAACCTAACCTAACCTAACCTAACCTAACCTAACCTAACCTAACCTAACCTAACCTAACCTAACCTAACCTAACCTAACCTAACCTAACCTAACCTAACCTAACCTAACCTAACCTAACCTAACCTAACCTAACCTAACCTAACCTAACCTAACCTAACCTAACCTAACCTAACCTAACCTAACCTAACCTAACCTAACCTAACCTAACCTAACCTAACCTAACCTAACCTAACCTAACCTAACCTAACCTAACCTAACCTAACCTAACCTAACCTAACCTAACCTAACCGAACCTAACCTAACCTAACCTAACCTAACCTAACCTAACCTAACCTAACCTAACCTAACCTAACCTAACCTAACCTAACCTAACCTAACCTAACCTAACCTAACCTAACCTAACCTAACCTAACCTAACCTAACCTAACCTAACCTAACCTAACCTAACCTAACCTAACCTAACCTAACCTAACCTAACCTAACCTAACCTAACCTAACCTAACCTAACCTAACCTAACCTAACCTAACCTAACCTAACCTAACCTAACCTAACCTAACCTAACCTAACCTAACCTAACCTAACCTAACCTAACCTAACCTAACCTAACCTAACCTAACCTAACCTAACCTAACCTAACCTAACCTAACCTAACCTAACCTAACCTAACCTAACCTAACCTAACCTAACCTAACCTAACCTAACCTAACCTAACCTAACCTAACCTAACCTAACCTAACCTAACCTAACCTAACCTAACCTAACCTAACCTAACCTAACCTAACCTAACCTAACCTAACCTAACCTAACCTAACCTAACCTAACCTAACCTAACCTAACCTAACCTAACCTAACCTAACCTAACCTAACCTAACCTAACCTAACCTAACCTAACCTAACCTAACCTAACCTAACCTAACCTAACCTAACCTAACCTAACCTAACCTAACCTAACCTAACCTAACCTAACCTAACCTAACCTAACCTAACCTAACCTAACCTAACCTAACCTAACCTAACCTAACCTAACCTAACCTAACCTAACCTAACCTAACCTAACCTAACCTAACCTAACCTAACCTAACCTAACCTAACCTAACCTAACCTAACCTAACCTAACCTAACCTAACCTAACCTAACCTAACCTAACCTAACCTAACCTAACCTAACCTAACCTAACCTAACCTAACCTAACCTAACCTAACCTAACCTAACCTAACCTAACCTAACCTAACCTAACCTAACCTAACCTAACCTAACCTAACCTAACCTAACCTAACCTAACCTAACCTAACCTAACCTAACCTAACCTAACCTAACCTAACCTAACCTAACCTAACCTAACCTAACCTAACCTAACCTAACCTAACCTAACCTAACCTAACCTAACCTAACCTAACCTAACCTAACCTAACCTAACCTAACCTAACCTAACCTAACCTAACCTAACCTAACCTAACCTAACCTAACCTAACCTAACCTAACCTAACCTAACCTAACCTAACCTAACCTAACCTAACCTAACCTAACCTAACCTAACCTAACCTAACCTAACCTAACCTAACCTAACCTAACCTAACCTAACCTAACCTAACCTAACCTAACCTAACCTAACCTAACCTAACCTAACCTAACCTAACCTAACCTAACCTAACCTAACCTAACCTAACCTAACCTAACCTAACCTAACCTAACCTAACCTAACCTAACCTAACCTAACCTAACCTAACCTAACCTAACCTAACCTAACCTAACCTAACCTAACCTAACCTAACCTAACCTAACCTAACCTAACCTAACCTAACCTAACCTAACCTAACCTAACCTAACCTAACCTAACCTAACCTAACCTAACCTAACCTAACCTAACCTAACCTAACCTAACCTAACCTAACCTAACCTAACCTAACCTAACCTAACCTAACCTAACCTAACCTAACCTAACCTAACCTAACCTAACCTAACCTAACCTAACCTAACCTAACCTAACCTAACCTAACCTAACCTAACCTAACCTAACCTAACCTAACCTAACCTAACCTAACCTAACCTAACCTAACCTAACCTAACCTAACCTAACCTAACCTAACCTAACCTAACCTAACCTAACCTAACCTAACCTAACCTAACCTAACCTAACCTAACCTAACCTAACCTAACCTAACCTAACCTAACCTAACCTAACCTAACCTAACCTAACCTAACCTAACCTAACCTAACCTAACCTAACCTAACCTAACCTAACCTAACCTAACCTAACCTAACCTAACCTAACCTAACCTAACCTAACCTAACCTAACCTAACCTAACCTAACCTAACCTAACCTAACCTAACCTAACCTAACCTAACCTAACCTAACCTAACCTAACCTAACCTAACCTAACCTAACCTAACCTAACCTAACCTAACCTAACCTAACCTAACCTAACCTAACCTAACCTAACCTAACCTAACCTAACCTAACCTAACCTAACCTAACCTAACCTAACCTAACCTAACCTAACCTAACCTAACCTAACCTAACCTAACCTAACCTAACCTAACCTAACCTAACCTAACCTAACCTAACCTAACCTAACCTAACCTAACCTAACCTAACCTAACCTAACCTAACCTAACCTAACCTAACCTAACCTAACCTAACCTAACCTAACCTAACCTAACCTAACCTAACCTAACCTAACCTAACCTAACCTAACCTAACCTAACCTAACCTAACCTAACCTAACCTAACCTAACCTAACCTAACCTAACCTAACCTAACCTAACCTAACCTAACCTAACCTAACCTAACCTAACCTAACCTAACCTAACCTAACCTAACCTAACCTAACCTAACCTAACCTAACCTAACCTAACCTAACCTAACCTAACCTAACCTAACCTAACCTAACCTAACCTAACCTAACCTAACCTAACCTAACCTAACCTAACCTAACCTAACCTAACCTAACCTAACCTAACCTAACCTAACCTAACCTAACCTAACCTAACCTAACCTAACCTAACCTAACCTAACCTAACCTAACCTAACCTAACCTAACCTAACCTAACCTAACCTAACCTAACCTAACCTAACCTAACCTAACCTAACCTAACCTAACCTAACCTAACCTAACCTAACCTAACCTAACCTAACCTAACCTAACCTAACCTAACCTAACCTAACCTAACCTAACCTAACCTAACCTAACCTAACCTAACCTAACCTAACCTAACCTAACCTAACCTAACCTAACCTAACCTAACCTAACCTAACCTAACCTAACCTAACCTAACCTAACCTAACCTA
The DNA here is from genome assembly GCA_951449985.1 of Falcaria lacertinaria. Classification (NCBI taxonomy): domain Eukaryota; kingdom Metazoa; phylum Arthropoda; class Insecta; order Lepidoptera; family Drepanidae; genus Falcaria; species Falcaria lacertinaria. The sequence goes on from OX602129.1 coordinate 3,966, forward strand.
ACCTAACCTAACCTAACCTAACCTAACCTAACCTAACCTAACCTAACCTAACCTAACCTAACCTAACCTAACCTAACCTAACCTAACCTAACCTAACCTAACCTAACCTAACCTAACCTAACCTAACCTAACCTAACCTAACCTAACCTAACCTAACCTAACCTAACCTAACCTAACCTAACCTAACCTAACCTAACCTAACCTAACCTAACCTAACCTAACCTAACCTAACCTAACCTAACCTAACCTAACCTAACCTAACCTAACCTAACCTAACCTAACCTAACCTAACCTAACCTAACCTAACCTAACCTAACCTAACCTAACCTAACCTAACCTAACCTAACCTAACCTAACCTAACCTAACCTAACCTAACCTAACCTAACCTAACCTAACCTAACCTAACCTAACCTAACCTAACCTAACCTAACCTAACCTAACCTAACCTAACCTAACCTAACCTAACCTAACCTAACCTAACCTAACCTAACCTAACCTAACCTAACCTAACCTAACCTAACCTAACCTAACCTAACCTAACCTAACCTAACCTAACCTAACCTAACCTAACCTAACCTAACCTAACCTAACCTAACCTAACCTAACCTAACCTAACCTAACCTAACCTAACCTAACCTAACCTAACCTAACCTAACCTAACCTAACCTAACCTAACCTAACCTAACCTAACCTAACCTAACCTAACCTAACCTAACCTAACCTAACCTAACCTAACCTAACCTAACCTAACCTAACCTAACCTAACCTAACCTAACCTAACCTAACCTAACCTAACCTAACCTAACCTAACCTAACCTAACCTAACCTAACCTAACCTAACCTAACCTAACCTAACCTAACCTAACCTAACCTAACCTAACCTAACCTAACCTAACCTAACCTAACCTAACCTAACCTAACCTAACCTAACCTAACCTAACCTAACCTAACCTAACCTAACCTAACCTAACCTAACCTAACCTAACCTAACCTAACCTAACCTAACCTAACCTAACCTAACCTAACCTAACCTAACCTAACCTAACCTAACCTAACCTAACCTAACCTAACCTAACCTAACCTAACCTAACCTAACCTAACCTAACCTAACCTAACCTAACCTAACCTAACCTAACCTAACCTAACCTAACCTAACCTAACCTAACCTAACCTAACCTAACCTAACCTAACCTAACCTAACCTAACCTAACCTAACCTAACCTAACCTAACCTAACCTAACCTAACCTAACCTAACCTAACCTAACCTAACCTAACCTAACCTAACCTAACCTAACCTAACCTAACCTAACCTAACCTAACCTAACCTAACCTAACCTAACCTAACCTAACCTAACCTAACCTAACCTAACCTAACCTAACCTAACCTAACCTAACCTAACCTAACCGACAGTCCAGCGCGCGCCCCCGACCGAGCAACACGCTCCCCAAGCCGCTCCGCGCCGAAAAATCATCAATTTACAGCTAAAAATCGTCAACTTCGGCTATTTAAGTGATAAAAATATGAGTGATACACCAAAAGTTGCGCGCTGACTCCTCGGACATTTTAGTGAAAAAATTTTCAAAATCGGACCACCCTGTGAGAAACTGTGATTAAATTAGTGTAAATTCAACGTCTCCGCGCGACCTGTCACATTAACTCTGTCAGTGCTCCTAGTGCCATCGAAATAGTGCTCAAGTGTGCCCTCATTTTCCTTCCTGGACACTTCCCCATCCTTAATCACTAATTTTCATTCATGTAAGTACAGTAGTTTTTGAGATACAGACATTTTTATAAACTTCATAAATTTTTTCTCAATTTTTCAACTTTCTCCTCTTTTTTCTCGAAAAGTAAAGCGATGACCCCCCTTTTTTATTAGTGGACAAATAGCCCCCAGTCGTTCTTAAGCCATCTGCAAAAATTCAGATTTTTCCGCCTTATATTTTTCGAGAAAAACGCAAATATACCCGGCCATCCACCAAAATTTTCAATATTTTTACGTATTCTGAAACTGTAATTCACTTTTTTCCCCTTAGAGTTTTCTCATTCCTGCTTTCATAGCATTGTAGCCCAACAGGAATAAATACCCTCCATATAATTAGTTCCATCTAAAATTGTCATCTTCACCCCTTTTAAACAGTTTTTATATTGTAAAGTATGACGCAATAACTGCGTCGTACTTTATCGGTTGTCCGTGTACTCCACCCGCCCTGACGTGTCGGGCGAGTGTGGGTCTTGCTGCGCACGGAATAAGGTCTATTTTTAGTAAGTCCAGAACCCTTCCCGGCTGTGGATCACCCAGTCGGACCCCATTTTATAAACAACTACGACACTTACCCGTGCATTCCCCGTGCCCGCCTGCTCGCGCGGACAAATATAGATCTTAATCCGTATAGAATAAAGCTTAACTCACCATGTTCAGGACGCCTCCCGGTTCTAAGGCTGGTTCAAGTTCAAAAAATAGCCCTACTAAAACCAAGCCAGATGCACTCCCTACTGGACCAAAGACTAGAAGTACTAGAGCGTGCCCGCTTAACGAGCCGCCTAGCACGAGCACAAGCATTCCTTCAGTCGCTACTGCGACTCCCAAAGTCGCTTTGATGGGCAAGCAGGCCCTCATAGATGCCCCTAAGGCCCCCACTGTGCCTCCGTCGGTCGAGGCCCCATTTGATTTAGAGGCCCTCTACACTGAACCAGCCCCCCCTGTCGCCACCGTACCCGTTCACTCTACTCCCGAGACTGCGCCAACCCTCTCCATCCCTGAGTCCACCTTCACACCTGAGCCCCTACCTAGTCCTACTAGCGCACACAACATCACCATTGAGGACCTCACGGATCATATGGAGGAGGAAATAGTAACATTTAAGAGAACAGTCCTGGACAAAACTAGATCCATTCTGACCAAGCTACAGGAGGGGAAGAGCCTGACACGAGCCAACAAGACAGACATTGTTGCTCTCATCTGCGAAATCCAGACGTGTACCAAGGAGCTCAACTACCCAACCATGTACACCGACCCGGACTCTCCATGGACACTCGAGAAAGCTGCCGCGCCTCCTGAAACAAATATGCTAATAAACAACAGAAAAATGAAAGGCGAAATCGTCTCAGATATCAAAACAGAATTACAACACCAACTCAATACATTTAACAAAACACATGCAAAGGAGACAAAGGCGCTCCGTTGCCTTAGCCAAACCTCAATACAAGAAATAAAATTAATCCAAGAAAAACTAGCTAGGGATGAGGAGTCGGCCAGAGCTGCCATGAGCAGACTGGAAAATAAAATCGAACAGCTGGACCGTACAAACAAAGAGTACATGAATAACATTATTGATGTCAATCCCTCCAATATAAATAAAGCCACCGAAATAACTGCTCAGAACCACACCACTAATCTTACACGTTCTTATGCCGAGGCCGCAGCATTATCACCCAGATTCCCTATAATGCTGGAATCAGTCAACCCCCAGCACACAAGCGAAGAGGTCATTCAGAAGCTCAAAACCCACATAGACGTTATTGGACTGGGCGTCGGTGTTAACCAGGTGAGAAAGGTCAAAGGAGGGAAGGTGATTGTGAGCTGCGATAGCAACAGCGAACGTGAGACGCTCCTGAGCGCGATCCGCGAGTCCCAGGCGCACCTCACAGCTAGCCAGCTGCAGTCACGCAACCCAAGACTCAGGCTCATTGGTGTGTCTAACGACTTTCATGCCAACAAGCTCGAGGATGCCATCATACGGCAAAATGGCCATCTCCTCGAAGGAGCCACGTCACAGTGCACCGTCAAAGTCCTCAGAAAGACCAGAAGCCGATACCCCGAAACCTCTAATTTTATTATCGAGGTCAACCCGGAAACGTGGGCTCGGCTCCAAGGCCAAAAACTAAGACTTGGATATCAAATCATCCCAGTTTACGACCAGTCTCCAATAATACAGTGCTTCAAATGCCTCGGATTCGGGCACCGAGCACAAGACTGCACTGGTGACCTCAGATGTGGCTACTGCGCAGGGAACCACGACTCAAGAGAGTGCACTCAGCGCGCCGGACCCCCGAGCTGCCACAACTGCACCTCCAAGGGTGACCCTGCGCGCACCGCCAGCCCGCACCCCGCATACAGCTCCCAGTGTCCACAATGGCAAATATACGACCGACTGGCCAGGTCCAAAATAAGTTATCTATCAGAGCACCGCAGCACAACGTAACAATTCTCTTATTTACTATCAATGTCTCTTATCACAGTTGACCTACATATTTACACAACCTAAGTTGCGCCATATTAATGTATAATGACCCTTATTAACTAACCCTGTAAGCCCAATATTCTCTGAAACCGCCGCTGCGAACCGCAAGACACGCCCCCTCTGTTATCGAGCCAACGCAAACAAAAAAAAAAAAAAAAAACAGGTAGCCTGTGCGGTTGACGGCTTGACCTTGCGGCTCGCTACATACAACACAGTAGTGCTGGCATGAATAATCTGCGACTACGTCTTCGTATCGCCTTCGACCATTCTTCTTTGTTACCCTACCACAATCTGTGTACATGTCCATTCTCACTAGACTTTATAATTGTAAGCTCGTCAATACTTTCTTTTGTATGTATAATTTATTTATCCTATCTAATGTGGCTAACACACATTTTATACTTCTTTCTGTAACCTTTTATTGTAATGATTCTAGTAATAATTGGCATCAGTATTAATATAACCACGAACTCTGAGGATGAGCGCCAAAGGTGACCCCAGTTGGCAATGTCGAATAACACTATTGAAATAATAATTGACTAAATGCACTTACCAACCATGCTAGGCGTCTCTGTGGTATTAGAAATAATGACTGGCGAAATCGGCAGATGGCGCCACTCTTAGAAATCTTTTCATATGATAGGTTTTACTTTTGAATACTGGTGCATTCTTCTGCACTTTCTGGATGGATAACCACACTGAAAATAAATAAATCTACTGCTCACTTTCTAACTTATAATTACCTTAAATATAACAATAGCGCTCGCAGTCAATTACATGATCCGCGATAGGGCAATATACAGTGATATAATCAAACTAGCTATTAGTAACATCCACGAAAATGACACTGCAAATATATCTATAATAATAACTTGGCAATTTATATACAATTAGTTAAGATTCGCAATCCATGTTTTAATAAGAAACATCTAAACACATAGGCATAGTATCACGTAAGCCCGACTCAAAACGTATATAAGACTGTAAATACTGAATTAGAAATAAGCAAACAGTTCCAACCTCATATGCCAGATGGCGGCAATAGAGTATGCCTTGTCGGCTTGGGAGCTCTCATCGATCGATGAGTGCCCCTGAGCTGGTTATACTGGTGGCGGTACCTGGCGGAATCGCTAGGTGGCGCCAATATGCAATAATTCAAATTTGAATATTTTGATTCCGTCAACTGTTTTATTGTTTTCCAATTTTGAGATGTGTAAACCGTTTATATTAACTATAATAATATGTAAGCCATGTTTCATCGATGTAAATAACACAACAAACACTTTAAAATGTTCATAATTAGCTTAAATTGAATTATAACACATAGGGACTGCAACTGCTCGATACGAGCTCTCACTTTATATAGATATTTTATTAATGATTTACTTTACTAGACGTACAACTAAATAACACGAATATCAAACTTCACCTCTATTACCACGTAATTAAATTCACTAAAATTATGTTCGCACTAATAACTTTGTGAAACCAACTATTTGATTATTGTCAGGATTGATGAGTGCTAGAGCTGGGCGTATTGGTGGCGATACCTGGCGGAAACGCTAGATGGCGCCAATATGCGATAATTTAATTTGAATATTTTGATTTCGTCAACTGTTTTATTGTTTTCCAATTTTGAGATATGTAAACCGTTTATATTAACTATAATAATATGTAAGCCATGTTTCATTGATGTAAATAACACAACAAACACTTTAAAATGTTCATAATTAGCTTAAATTGAATTATAACACATAGGGACTGCAACTGCTCGATACGAGCTCTCACTTTATATAGATATTTTAAGAATGATTTACTTTACTAGACGTACAACTAAATAACACGAATATCAAACTTTACCTCTATTACCAGTAGTATTAGTCATTAAATTCACTAAAATTATGTGAGCACTAATAACTCTGTGAAACCAATTATTTGATTATTGTCAAGATCGACGAGAGCTCTGAGCTGGTTGTATTGGTGGCGATGCCTGACGGAATCGCTAGATGGCGCCAATATGCGATAACTGAATTGAATATTTTCGATTTCGCCAACTGTTTTATTATTGTTTTCAAAATTTCTAGATAAGTTTTAACTGTTTATATTAATCATATAATATGTAAGCCATGTTTCACTGATGAAAATAACACGGCAAACACTCTTAATTATGACAATCAATGAAACGAATATTTTCAATATTTACTGTAAATAGTATAACTAACTATAAGCGCTTACGTACAATTTAATGTTAAGTCTGGGAGTGTTCGCTGATTGTCGCCTGTACCAAATCGCAGGCGGCACGATGCAATAACCCAACTTGATAGCGACTAATAACGATAACTATAGCTTAATTAATGATTTAAATCATCGGTAATTAAGGAAAATAATATTTATGTCCCATCTTGCAGTAAATGATTGAATACAGTGATTCACACATGCTGGACTGTCATAACAACCCTGTATTTTGTATATCGTATGTATGTACTGTATATACTATATTTATCCTAATGTCAGTATTTCTTCAACAAAGAAACCTTTTGATTAAGGTATATCATATTTGTATTTCTAATATTAAGTAATATTTAATTATCCTCGTACAAATTAATGCTATTTGCCTTCAATTGTTTTAACTATAAATGTTAGCTTAAAATAAAAAACTAATTGTAGATAATAATTATTGATTGTTTATATATGTAACAAACATTTTATTGATTTCATACCTACTAGCGATATTATAATTCTAATTTTGGAAAATAGTTGTAGTAAATAACTTTATAATAATAATATAAGAATTATCTAGTACCCACATCATAGAGCATGAGGCTCACGTTAAAACATATTGTAATAATATCAAACTTATGTCGTATAAATATAAATGCATAACAAACCTATCCAAAAATGCAAAACTTATCTAAATATATGTTGTAAAGCAGAAAAAATTAATACACTTGTATAAAACATTATAGTCATACTCGCCCATATGTGGGAGACTGGATTACAAATATGACCAATTTGTAAAAGAATAACGTCAATATTTATATATAAAAATTTTTTGCTTCTTCTTCTATTTCATACTAAATTGTATATCATAGCAACAAGAATAAAAACTATACGCCTATATCTAAAAATAGTACTAATGTAAGATAAACACTTATAATTATACATCATACCTTCATGTTTTAAAACTGTACATCTTCGTAATAATTATAAGAATTGTAAAAAACGGGCCAGATTCACTTGTATCGAATCGCGAGGACTCTGGCCCGTCTTAAAAATTGACGAATATTGTAACTAGTATTCTAGGTTGCAATAAACTCCCCCAAGGGGTGGTATAGCCTCTTGGGGAAACAGGAACCTAACCTAACCTAACCTAACCTAACCTAACCTAACCTAACCTAACCTAACCTAACCTAACCTAACCTAACCTAACCTAACCTAACCTAACCTAACCTAACCTAACCTAACCTAACCTAACCTAACCTAACCTAACCTAACCTAACCTAACCTAACCTAACCTAACCTAACCTAACCTAACCTAACCTAACCTAACCTAACCTAACCTAACCTAACCTAACCTAACCTAACCTAACCTAACCTAACCTAACCTAACCTAACCTAACCTAACCTAACCTAACCTAACCTAACCTAACCTAACCTAACCTAACCTAACCTAACCTAACCTAACCTAACCTAACCTAACCTAACCTAACCTAACCTAACCTAACCTAACCTAACCTAACCTAACCTAACCTAACCTAACCTAACCTAACCTAACCTAACCTAACCTAACCTAACCTAACCTAACCTAACCTAACCTAACCTAACCTAACCTAACCTAACCTAACCTAACCTAACCTAACCTAACCTAACCTAACCTAACCTAACCTAACCTAACCTAACCTAACCTAACCTAACCTAACCTAACCTAACCTAACCTAACCTAACCTAACCTAACCTAACCTAACCTAACCTAACCTAACCTAACCTAACCTAACCTAACCTAACCTAACCTAACCTAACCTAACCTAACCTAACCTAACCTAACCTAACCTAACCTAACCTAACCTAACCTAACCTAACCTAACCTAACCTAACCTAACCTAACCTAACCTAACCTAACCTAACCTAACCTAACCTAACCTAACCTAACCTAACCTAACCTAACCTAACCTAACCTAACCTAACCTAACCTAACCTAACCTAACCTAACCTAACCTAACCTAACCTAACCTAACCTAACCTAACCTAACCTAACCTAACCTAACCTAACCTAACCTAACCTAACCTAACCTAACCTAACCTAACCTAACCTAACCTAACCTAACCTAACCTAACCTAACCTAACCTAACCTAACCTAACCTAACCTAACCTAACCTAACCTAACCTAACCTAACCTAACCTAACCTAACCTAACCTAACCTAACCTAACCTAACCTAACCTAACCTAACCTAACCTAACCTAACCTAACCTAACCTAACCTAACCTAACCTAACCTAACCTAACCTAACCTAACCTAACCTAACCTAACCTAACCTAACCTAACCTAACCTAACCTAACCTAACCTAACCTAACCTAACCTAACCTAACCTAACCTAACCTAACCTAACCTAACCTAACCTAACCTAACCTAACCTAACCTAACCTAACCTAACCTAACCTAACCTAACCTAACCTAACCTAACCTAACCTAACCTAACCTAACCTAACCTAACCTAACCTAACCTAACCTAACCTAACCTAACCTAACCTAACCTAACCTAACCTAACCTAACCTAACCTAACCTAACCTAACCTAACCTAACCTAACCTAACCTAACCTAACCTAACCTAACCTAACCTAACCTAACCTAACCTAACCTAACCTAACCTAACCTAACCTAACCTAACCTAACCTAACCTAACCTAACCTAACCTAACCTAACCTAACCTAACCTAACCTAACCTAACCTAACCTAACCTAACCTAACCTAACCTAACCTAACCTAACCTAACCTAACCTAACCTAACCTAACCTAACCTAACCTAACCTAACCTAACCTAACCTAACCTAACCTAACCTAACCTAACCTAACCTAACCTAACCTAACCTAACCTAACCTAACCTAACCTAACCTAACCTAACCTAACCTAACCTAACCTAACCTAACCTAACCTAACCTAACCTAACCTAACCTAACCTAACCTAACCTAACCTAACCTAACCTAACCTAACCTAACCTAACCTAACCTAACCTAACCTAACCTAACCTAACCTAACCTAACCTAACCTAACCTAACCTAACCTAACCTAACCTAACCTAACCTAACCTAACCTAACCTAACCTAACCTAACCTAACCTAACCTAACCTAACCTAACCTAACCTAACCTAACCTAACCTAACCTAACCTAACCTAACCTAACCTAACCTAACCTAACCTAACCTAACCTAACCTAACCTAACCTAACCTAACCTAACCTAACCTAACCTAACCTAACCTAACCTAACCTAACCTAACCTAACCTAACCTAACCTAACCTAACCTAACCTAACCTAACCTAACCTAACCTAACCTAACCTAACCTAACCTAACCTAACCTAACCTAACCTAACCTAACCTAACCTAACCTAACCTAACCTAACCTAACCTAACCTAACCTAACCTAACCTAACCTAACCTAACCTAACCTAACCTAACCTAACCTAACCTAACCTAACCTAACCTAACCTAACCTAACCTAACCTAACCTAACCTAACCTAACCTAACCTAACCTAACCTAACCTAACCTAACCTAACCTAACCTAACCTAACCTAACCTAACCTAACCTAACCTAACCTAACCTAACCTAACCTAACCTAACCTAACCTAACCTAACCTAACCTAACCTAACCTAACCTAACCTAACCTAACCTAACCTAACCTAACCTAACCTAACCTAACCTAACCTAACCTAACCTAACCTAACCTAACCTAACCTAACCTAACCTAACCTAACCTAACCTAACCTAACCTAACCTAACCTAACCTAACCTAACCTAACCTAACCTAACCTAACCTAACCTAACCTAACCTAACCTAACCTAACCTAACCTAACCTAACCTAACCTAACCTAACCTAACCTAACCTAACCTAACCTAACCTAACCTAACCTAACCTAACCTAACCTAACCTAACCTAACCTAACCTAACCTAACCTAACCTAACCTAACCTAACCTAACCTAACCTAACCTAACCTAACCTAACCTAACCTAACCTAACCTAACCTAACCTAACCTAACCTAACCTAACCTAACCTAACCTAACCTAACCTAACCTAACCTAACCTAACCTAACCTAACCTAACCTAACCTAACCTAACCTAACCTAACCTAACCTAACCTAACCTAACCTAACCTAACCTAACCTAACCTAACCTAACCTAACCTAACCTAACCTAACCTAACCTAACCTAACCTAACCTAACCTAACCTAACCTAACCTAACCTAACCTAACCTAACCTAACCTAACCTAACCTAACCTAACCTAACCTAACCTAACCTAACCTAACCTAACCTAACCTAACCTAACCTAACCTAACCTAACCTAACCTAACCTAACCTAACCTAACCTAACCTAACCTAACCTAACCTAACCTAACCTAACCTAACCTAACCTAACCTAACCTAACCTAACCTAACCTAACCTAACCTAACCTAACCTAACCTAACCTAACCTAACCTAACCTAACCTAACCTAACCTAACCTAACCTAACCTAACCTAACCTAACCTAACCTAACCTAACCTAACCTAACCTAACCTAACCTAACCTAACCTAACCTAACCTAACCTAACCTAACCTAACCTAACCTAACCTAACCTAACCTAACCTAACCTAACCTAACCTAACCTAACCTAACCTAACCTAACCTAACCTAACCTAACCTAACCTAACCTAACCTAACCTAACCTAACCTAACCTAACCTAACCTAACCTAACCTAACCTAACCTAACCTAACCTAACCTAACCTAACCTAACCTAACCTAACCTAACCTAACCTAACCTAACCTAACCTAACCTAACCTAACCTAACCTAACCTAACCTAACCTAACCTAACCTAACCTAACCTAACCTAACCTAACCTAACCTAACCTAACCTAACCTAACCTAACCTAACCTAACCTAACCTAACCTAACCTAACCTAACCTAACCTAACCTAACCTAACCTAACCTAACCTAACCTAACCTAACCTAACCTAACCTAACCTAACCTAACCTAACCTAACCTAACCTAACCTAACCTAACCTAACCTAACCTAACCTAACCTAACCTAACCTAACCTAACCTAACCTAACCTAACCTAACCTAACCTAACCTAACCTAACCTAACCTAACCTAACCTAACCTAACCTAACCTAACCTAACCTAACCTAACCTAACCTAACCTAACCTAACCTAACCTAACCTAACCTAACCTAACCTAACCTAACCTAACCTAACCTAACCTAACCTAACCTAACCTAACCTAACCTAACCTAACCTAACCTAACCTAACCTAACCTAACCTAACCTAACCTAACCTAACCTAACCTAACCTAACCTAACCTAACCTAACCTAACCTAACCTAACCTAACCTAACCTAACCTAACCTAACCTAACCTAACCTAACCTAACCTAACCTAACCTAACCTAACCTAACCTAACCTAACCTAACCTAACCTAACCTAACCTAACCTAACCTAACCTAACCTAACCTAACCTAACCTAACCTAACCTAACCTAACCTAACCTAACCTAACCTAACCTAACCTAACCTAACCTAACCTAACCTAACCTAACCTAACCTAACCTAACCTAACCTAACCTAACCTAACCTAACCTAACCTAACCTAACCTAACCTAACCTAACCTAACCTAACCTAACCTAACCTAACCTAACCTAACCTAACCTAACCTAACCTAACCTAACCTAACCTAACCTAACCTAACCTAACCTAACCTAACCTAACCTAACCTAACCTAACCTAACCTAACCTAACCTAACCTAACCTAACCTAACCTAACCTAACCTAACCTAACCTAACCTAACCTAACCTAACCTAACCTAACCTAACCTAACCTAACCTAACCTAACCTAACCTAACCTAACCTAACCTAACCTAACCTAACCTAACCTAACCTAACCTAACCTAACCTAACCTAACCTAACCTAACCTAACCTAACCTAACCTAACCTAACCTAACCTAACCTAACCTAACCTAACCTAACCTAACCTAACCTAACCTAACCTAACCTAACCTAACCTAACCTAACCTAACCTAACCTAACCTAACCTAACCTAACCTAACCTAACCTAACCTAACCTAACCTAACCTAACCTAACCTAACCTAACCTAACCTAACCTAACCTAACCTAACCTAACCTAACCTAACCTAACCTAACCTAACCTAACCTAACCTAACCTAACCTAACCTAACCTAACCTAACCTAACCTAACCTAACCTAACCTAACCTAACCTAACCTAACCTAACCTAACCTAACCTAACCTAACCTAACCTAACCTAACCTAACCTAACCTAACCTAACCTAACCTAACCTAACCTAACCTAACCTAACCTAACCTAACCTAACCTAACCTAACCTAACCTAACCTAACCTAACCTAACCTAACCTAACCTAACCTAACCTAACCTAACCTAACCTAACCTAACCTAACCTAACCTAACCTAACCTAACCTAACCTAACCTAACCTAACCTAACCTAACCTAACCTAACCTAACCTAACCTAACCTAACCTAACCTAACCTAACCTAACCTAACCTAACCTAACCTAACCTAACCTAACCTAACCTAACCTAACCTAACCTAACCTAACCTAACCTAACCTAACCTAACCTAACCTAACCTAACCTAACCTAACCTAACCTAACCTAACCTAACCTAACCTAACCTAACCTAACCTAACCTAACCTAACCTAACCTAACCTAACCTAACCTAACCTAACCTAACCTAACCTAACCTAACCTAACCTAACCTAACCTAACCTAACCTAACCTAACCTAACCTAACCTAACCTAACCTAACCTAACCTAACCTAACCTAACCTAACCTAACCTAACCTAACCTAACCTAACCTAACCTAACCTAACCTAACCTAACCTAACCTAACCTAACCTAACCTAACCTAACCTAACCTAACCTAACCTAACCTAACCTAACCTAACCTAACCTAACCTAACCTAACCTAACCTAACCTAACCTAACCTAACCTAACCTAACCTAACCTAACCTAACCTAACCTAACCTAACCTAACCTAACCTAACCTAACCTAACCTAACCTAACCTAACCTAACCTAACCTAACCTAACCTAACCTAACCTAACCTAACCTAACCTAACCTAACCTAACCTAACCTAACCTAACCTAACCTAACCTAACCTAACCTAACCTAACCTAACCTAACCTAACCTAACCTAACCTAACCTAACCTAACCTAACCTAACCTAACCTAACCTAACCTAACCTAACCTAACCTAACCTAACCTAACCTAACCTAACCTAACCTAACCTAACCTAACCTAACCTAACCTAACCTAACCTAACCTAACCTAACCTAACCTAACCTAACCTAACCTAACCTAACCTAACCTAACCTAACCTAACCTAACCTAACCTAACCTAACCTAACCTAACCTAACCTAACCTAACCTAACCTAACCTAACCTAACCTAACCTAACCTAACCTAACCTAACCTAACCTAACCTAACCTAACCTAACCTAACCTAACCTAACCTAACCTAACCTAACCTAACCTAACCTAACCTAACCTAACCTAACCTAACCTAACCTAACCTAACCTAACCTAACCTAACCTAACCTAACCTAACCTAACCTAACCTAACCTAACCTAACCTAACCTAACCTAACCTAACCTAACCTAACCTAACCTAACCTAACCTAACCTAACCTAACCTAACCTAACCTAACCTAACCTAACCTAACCTAACCTAACCTAACCTAACCTAACCTAACCTAACCTAACCTAACCTAACCTAACCTAACCTAACCTAACCTAACCTAACCTAACCTAACCTAACCTAACCTAACCTAACCTAACCTAACCTAACCTAACCTAACCTAACCTAACCTAACCTAACCTAACCTAACCTAACCTAACCTAACCTAACCTAACCTAACCTAACCTAACCTAACCTAACCTAACCTAACCTAACCTAACCTAACCTAACCTAACCTAACCTAACCTAACCTAACCTAACCTAACCTAACCTAACCTAACCTAACCTAACCTAACCTAACCTAACCTAACCTAACCTAACCTAACCTAACCTAACCTAACCTAACCTAACCTAACCTAACCTAACCTAACCTAACCTAACCTAACCTAACCTAACCTAACCTAACCTAACCTAACCTAACCTAACCTAACCTAACCTAACCTAACCTAACCTAACCTAACCTAACCTAACCTAACCTAACCTAACCTAACCTAACCTAACCTAACCTAACCTAACCTAACCTAACCTAACCTAACCTAACCTAACCTAACCTAACCTAACCTAACCTAACCTAACCTAACCTAACCTAACCTAACCTAACCTAACCTAACCTAACCTAACCTAACCTAACCTAACCTAACCTAACCTAACCTAACCTAACCTAACCTAACCTAACCTAACCTAACCTAACCTAACCTAACCTAACCTAACCTAACCTAACCTAACCTAACCTAACCTAACCTAACCTAACCTAACCTAACCTAACCTAACCTAACCTAACCCACAGTCCAGCGCGCGCCCCCGACCGAGTAACACGCTTCCCAAGCCGCTCCGCGTCGAAATACGGCTGAAAAATCGTTAAAAATCACCAACTTCGGCTATTTAAGTGCTAAAAATGTGTTTGATACGTCAAAAGTTGCGCGCTGCATAGACGAACATTATTGTGCAAAAATTTTGAAAATCGGACAATTCTGTGAAGTTAAGTGGCCAAAATAGTGATTTCAGTGCAACAACGCCCGAGCTCTGACTTTAATCTCGTCAGATCTTTTAGTGTCATGGATATTATCAACAAGTGAGTGCCTATATCTCTTTCCACACACCTCCACATCCTTTTAATACAAATCCTATTAAAATCTGATCAGTATTTTCCGAATTACAGACCATTTTATCAATTTAATTAATTTTTTCATACTTTTTGAACTTTCTCCTATTTTTTCTCGAAATCAAAAGCGACGACCCCCCTTTTTTATTAGCTAACAAATATCTCTTAGGCCTTGTTAATACGTGTACCAAAAATCAGATTTTTCTAGCGAGTAGATTTCGAGTAATTTAAATATTACTACGACGCGCACCCAGAATTCCAATATATTTACGTAATTTCAAACCGAAAATCGCTTTTTTGCCCCTTAATTTCTTCCACTTTTTCACTCTCATTAGTATACCTGGACGTAAAATAATAGCCCCCGTACAATTTTTAACACCTAGAATCACCTTTTTCATCCATTTTAGACAGTTTTCATTTTGTAAATTACGACGCAGTTCGCCCGTACACTCCCTTTGTTCGCCGCTCCGCCCGGGCGAAAATCGACTTTACGGCATATAGTATTAGGACCAGCTTGCCATGATTAGGACGCCGCCCGGTAGTAAGGCCGGACCCGGTAAGGCGCCTCCATCTCCAACAAAAGGCCTCAATAAAACAATTACAGTTAGCCCTTCTAAAGTAAAATTAGTGTCGAACCCTTCTGGCCCCACAACAAGAAGCACTAGATCAAAACTGCAGACCGTTATGCCTACTCCCACGCCCCAGCCATGTGCTTCGGCCCCCACGACTGACGTACTGACAGACTTAGATGCCCTATTCTTAGAAACTACTTCTCCTGATGCCGCTCCATCCTCATCCGCCCCTAGCTCATCCGCTCCAGCTCCCGCTCCCGCGCCCCTCCCCAGCCCTACCGCACCACAAGACCTCAGCATAGATGACCTTGCCAGCCTGATGGAGGACGACATACTAACGTTCAAGAGGGCCGTTGCCTCAAAGACCCGTACTATACTGTACAAGCTTCAGGAGGGCAAGAGTCTCACCAAAATAAACAAAACCGACATCATATCCCTTATCGGCGACATACAGACACTCTCTAGAGACCTCAACTACCCAGCCATGTACATGGACCCAGAATCGCCCTGGTCACTGGAACAGGCGGACTCACAAACACCGAAAATCCATAGACCCACGAAGCCGGACAACAGCGGCCTACTGACGGACATCAGGAAGGACATCGACAAACACTTGTCACTTGCCACCAGAGCCCACACGAAGGAAATAGAATCCCTCTGTCACTTAACCCAAAAATCGATCAACGAGTTGAAAGCCTCTCAAGATAAGCTCGGCAAAAGAGAAGACGCCACCCGACTAATGTTAACAAACCTGGATAAGAAAATAGAAGAGCTCACCTGCGCCAACAAAAAGTATATGTCAGAAGCAGTAGCCACAACCCCACATAGTACACTAGATATTAATAAACTTAAATCGGATATCACCATCAGCGTCACTAAAGAAATTAAAACACTCAAGCAAGACATCCAGGATAGCATCAACAGTATTAAGATTGACACCACCAACACCTTGCGTGAAGAGAACCGCCCAAACAAGACCAGCAACCGGACCCCGCTCCACACCAGCTATGCCTCCGCCCTGGCTACCAACCGACCAACCCCGCAACCCACGTACCCGACTCTAGTCAATTCCATCGACCCGAGACACACTAGCGATGACGTCATAAACAAGGTCAAGGCTAGTGTTGACACTATCAGCCTGGGTATCGGGATCAGCGGGATTCGACGGGTTAAGGGCAACAGAGCAATAATCGTCTGTGACGACCCGCAGGGCAGGGAAAGATTGCAGGCGGCGCTCAGGTCCGGCGACGGACAGCTGACGGTGAGCGAGCCCTCCACTAGAGACCCCTTACTCAAGATAATAGGACTAAGCAGTGACCTTACTGATGACAAGATAGTGGACGCTGTCCGCAAACAAAACGCCTCCCTCCTCTCTGCGCTCTCTGAAGACGCTGTCAAGGTCAGAGTGCAGAGACGTACTAAGCTGAGAAATGACAACACCTCAAATGTCATACTACAAGTCAGCCCCCAAGTGTGGGCTGCTCTCGTAGGCAGAAAACTGAGAGTCGGCTACCAAATTGTGCCGGCCGTCGACCAGTCACCGCTGACGCAATGCTTCAAGTGCTTCGGGTACGGGCACCAGGCGCACGCGTGCACCGGCGCCGCCACCTGCGGCTACTGCGCCGAGCCGCACGACTCCCGCCAGTGCCCCAACCGGGGCGCCGCGCCCACCTGCTGCAGCTGCAAGGCTCTGTCCCTGGAGGCGGCTCACCCCGCCTACAGCTGGACCTGTCCCGTGTGGCAGCGGTGGGACCGCATAGCAAGGCTCAGCGTCAGAACCTGTTAGCACATATGATTCAACTCAACTAACTTAGTAGGTAGCTGTTATCTTTTCATCTTACATATCTTCCCGCGAATTACATTGTATACCTTTCTTTCTAAGTATTGTACACTAATCTGTTAACATAAAATACTCACCGTCTTGCCATACTACAATTACAAACCGGCCTTACCAAATAATATCGCATAACCTCACTATTTACCTATTAGCATTTCATTCACATTGCCCTATATCACGCAACCCGCCTGGCCTCTTTGTTTATATTATACCCACATTTCATGTCAATAGAACTAGCAGGTAGTTGTTATTACTCAACCTATCACATCTTTCAGTAAAATTCAGTTTATCTTCGCTTTTTCTCTCTAAGTAAATAACCATAACCTGTCAACTTTGAATTCCCACCGTTTCATCACACCATCATTATAAACCGGTCCCACTTAACAACATTATAAAACGTTATTATATACATGTTAGCTTCACTCTCACTTTCATCGTCACTCGCAACCCGCTTGGCCCTTTTTCTTATCATCCCTATCGCAAGACAATGCAAGCCGAACTGACACGTAATGCCGTAGTTATAAGGATTGCATTCGTCTGGAGTTACCTTACTTTGGTCTGTTTTTAGTAAACGCTCACTTGTGCCGGCCGCAGGAACATCTTCCGACTACGTGTTCGGGAGCGTTCATCCATCCATGCTCGCGCTACTGATATCTCATCGCTTCCGTTAATCTTAGTATTTTACAGTAATAGCAATTGTATGTGTAGTGTATTTTATAGTAATGTATGGCAGCGGTGGGACCGCATCGCACGGCTCAGTGTCGGTACTTGCTAGACCATGTATATCAACCAAACAAACAGGTAGCCGTTATTTCTCCATCAAGCATATCTTTTCGTAAATTACATTGTATCCCACTATTTCGAAGCAAAGATAAGAACCCTAACCCGTTAACTTCACCGATTTACCATACTATTATTGCAAACCGGCATCACTATACAGTGCTATACAATCTTACTATACACCTGTCAGCATTACACTCACATTCCATAGTTCCATACAACCCGTCTGGCCTCTTTGTTATCATTGTTATTGTTTTTGTCACCCGGAGTGAGCGGGCTATCGGTAGGGGGCGGGGCCAGTGGCAGCGGGCGACGCCTGCTGTACTGTCACACAACGCTTTCGACTACGTTCGCTTGGACTTGTGAAGCACATTCACCTGATCTCTCGCGGCCCCAGTTAACTCTATTGTATTGACTGTATGGTAGTGCAACATAACTGATCACAATCATCCATCGTAAACCTACTATCATAATTAACTATTTGACTTGCCCTTTTATATTATATATTTTAACTATGTAATAATTGACTGTACAAACTTGTAATGTTATCTCTCCTGGTTATTCTATGTGCAATGTAAACTCACTGTCATCTCAGAATTATTACCGTTCTTCGTATTTCCCCTCATGCACCAGTATCTGTTGCTCCAAATTCTTATCATATCATCACACAACATACATTATCTTTTCAGTATTCTATCTAATCCGCCTAAATAATGTCAATAAATTATCTATTTTGAGGCTATTCTTCAGAGCGACCCCTTCCGGCAGCTCAGAGTATCTACTTTAATCTATAGCTTTGACTCGAACTTTCAGCTGACCTTAGCTACTAGTTACTTGATTGATTAACAGTTCCAACTAAATAAGACAGATGGCAGTCGTGCGCTGTAGGGCCTTCCAACCCAAAGGCTCGCTATGTCTACAACAATTCGACAGAAGTATTATGATACAGAAGTAAACAAAATTATGCGCAACAGAATCGCCAGATGGCGCTGATTTTTATTTTTATTTTTATTTCTTTTATATTTGATCTATGGTTTGGTATTTCTTGAAATAGGTAATTGCTATATTGATAAGTTGATGAATCTTGATCGGCACATATTTTTAGCATATGCAAGCAAGTTAATTAATAACAAGTTAATTGCTTAACTGTAAATAGTATAGTTCGTATTTCTATTATATTATTGTATAAGTATGATTTTATCCAGTCACAATGCGCAGCGAATCATGTACCAGCCATCACTCCATTGTATATAGTTTTTAATTATACCTGAATCGATTATGTGGGGCCGGCACTGCGGACTGCTGTCAGTATACTCTCGCAGGCAGCATGACGCAATGACCTTACCCGGCAATAATGAAACAAACTAGCTTCTACTGTTGTGCAATAATAATGCGTAAACCTTTCTAGTTGGGTTGTTGTTCACAGTGTGCATACTCCAGTGGTCCAACACAGACAACTCTCCCAATTGACGGTGCTCCGGTTGGACGCTCCAATCGGATTTCCTAGTGAAGTCTGATTGGAGTGTCCAATTGGATTCAACTGAAATCTACCGGATATGTCCAATTGGACTCATTGCGCGAAATATGGCGATATTTTGATTTAGCATTACTCCTTGTACTAATTTTATTCTAGCTTACTGTTTATATACTTTATCAATGATTAAAACTACCAGTGTCTATCGCAGGGATCTTGCTCCTTTATAATATAGTCAGAAAGGTCTTATCAATGATAGCACCTAGAATAGTTTCTCTATAGTTTTCTTTTTATATAGTATTTAGCAAATAATGTCCCAAATATGTATGCCATAAAATAAGACTGTACTGTAATAAGCCCAACGATTTGTTTGTCTTATAAATATGTTTATTGGAATTATTTAGGATTCTACGATGTCTTGTTAATTGCGGTATTGGATTTGATTATATTAATGAAAATGTTTACACTTACTTTAATGATAGGTAACAATATTATATAAAGTGTGATTTGTTAGGATTCCCTATAGGAGACAGGATTGAGAATCGCTATAATAAAACGACGTAAGTCGGGCACATTCTAATTGGCACAATTGTATTAATGCAAACCTTTTTGAAAAACAGTCGCTCATAAACATCAGACTTGTTAAAAGAATATTAAAACATTTCGAAATATTTGTAAAGCGTATGTATAAAGTTAAAACTCTTACGGCATAAATGTTAACCATACATGTATTAATGAAAAATCATGATTTAACCTAAACCTAAACCCAAACCTAAACCTAAGTCTAAACCTAAACCCAAACCTAACCTAAACCTAAACCTAAACCCAAACTTAAATAGAACATTAAAACCTTCCGAAATATTTTTAAAGTGTATGTATAAAGCAAAAATTTCTACGGCATAAATGTAAACCATACATGTATTAATGACAAATCATGTTTTAACCTTGAACTGTATCATTAACTGCACTACTGTCTACATGAATAATAATGAGTATGTAAAATTCCTGATATATATTAAAATAATTTTGTTAGATAAGTTTTTATAAAACCACATACAACTGTCAAAACCACATATATGTCTTAAAATGTTAGTCACAAAGCCGATTGTATCCAATCGCAGCGGCTCTGTGATAGTACACAGCTCTCAATATTGTTACTTAGGATTCTAAGTTGCAATAAACTCCCTCAAGGGGTGGTGTAGCCCCTTGGGGACCAAGAACCTAACCTAACCTAACCTAACCTAACCTAACCTAACCTAACCTAACCTAACCTAACCTAACCTAACCTAACCTAACCTAACCTAACCTAACCTAACCTAACCTAACCTAACCTAACCTAACCTAACCTAACCTAACCTAACCTAACCTAACCTAACCTAACCTAACCTAACCTAACCTAACCTAACCTAACCTAACCTAACCTAACCTAACCTAACCTAACCTAACCTAACCTAACCTAACCTAACCTAACCTAACCTAACCTAACCTAACCTAACCTAACCTAACCTAACCTAACCTAACCTAACCTAACCTAACCTAACCTAACCTAACCTAACCTAACCTAACCTAACCTAACCTAACCTAACCTAACCTAACCTAACCTAACCTAACCTAACCTAACCTAACCTAACCTAACCTAACCTAACCTAACCTAACCTAACCTAACCTAACCTAACCTAACCTAACCTAACCTAACCTAACCTAACCTAACCTAACCTAACCTAACCTAACCTAACCTAACCTAACCTAACCTAACCTAACCTAACCTAACCTAACCTAACCTAACCTAACCTAACCTAACCTAACCTAACCTAACCTAACCTAACCTAACCTAACCTAACCTAACCTAACCTAACCTAACCTAACCTAACCTAACCTAACCTAACCTAACCTAACCTAACCTAACCTAACCTAACCTAACCTAACCTAACCTAACCTAACCTAACCTAACCTAACCTAACCTAACCTAACCTAACCTAACCTAACCTAACCTAACCTAACCTAACCTAACCTAACCTAACCTAACCTAACCTAACCTAACCTAACCTAACCTAACCTAACCTAACCTAACCTAACCTAACCTAACCTAACCTAACCTAACCTAACCTAACCTAACCTAACCTAACCTAACCTAACCTAACCTAACCTAACCTAACCTAACCTAACCTAACCTAACCTAACCTAACCTAACCTAACCTAACCTAACCTAACCTAACCTAACCTAACCTAACCTAACCTAACCTAACCTAACCTAACCTAACCTAACCTAACCTAACCTAACCTAACCTAACCTAACCTAACCTAACCTAACCTAACCTAACCTAACCTAACCTAACCTAACCTAACCTAACCTAACCTAACCTAACCTAACCTAACCTAACCTAACCTAACCTAACCTAACCTAACCTAACCTAACCTAACCTAACCTAACCTAACCTAACCTAACCTAACCTAACCTAACCTAACCTAACCTAACCTAACCTAACCTAACCTAACCTAACCTAACCTAACCTAACCTAACCTAACCTAACCTAACCTAACCTAACCTAACCTAACCTAACCTAACCTAACCTAACCTAACCTAACCTAACCTAACCTAACCTAACCTAACCTAACCTAACCTAACCTAACCTAACCTAACCTAACCTAACCTAACCTAACCTAACCTAACCTAACCTAACCTAACCTAACCTAACCTAACCTAACCTAACCTAACCTAACCTAACCTAACCTAACCTAACCTAACCTAACCTAACCTAACCTAACCTAACCTAACCTAACCTAACCTAACCTAACCTAACCTAACCTAACCTAACCTAACCTAACCTAACCTAACCTAACCTAACCTAACCTAACCTAACCTAACCTAACCTAACCTAACCTAACCTAACCTAACCTAACCTAACCTAACCTAACCTAACCTAACCTAACCTAACCTAACCTAACCTAACCTAACCTAACCTAACCTAACCTAACCTAACCTAACCTAACCTAACCTAACCTAACCTAACCTAACCTAACCTAACCTAACCTAACCTAACCTAACCTAACCTAACCTAACCTAACCTAACCTAACCTAACCTAACCTAACCTAACCTAACCTAACCTAACCTAACCTAACCTAACCTAACCTAACCTAACCTAACCTAACCTAACCTAACCTAACCTAACCTAACCTAACCTAACCTAACCTAACCTAACCTAACCTAACCTAACCTAACCTAACCTAACCTAACCTAACCTAACCTAACCTAACCTAACCTAACCTAACCTAACCTAACCTAACCTAACCTAACCTAACCTAACCTAACCTAACCTAACCTAACCTAACCTAACCTAACCTAACCTAACCTAACCTAACCTAACCTAACCTAACCTAACCTAACCTAACCTAACCTAACCTAACCTAACCTAACCTAACCTAACCTAACCTAACCTAACCTAACCTAACCTAACCTAACCTAACCTAACCTAACCTAACCTAACCTAACCTAACCTAACCTAACCTAACCTAACCTAACCTAACCTAACCTAACCTAACCTAACCTAACCTAACCTAACCTAACCTAACCTAACCTAACCTAACCTAACCTAACCTAACCTAACCTAACCTAACCTAACCTAACCTAACCTAACCTAACCTAACCTAACCTAACCTAACCTAACCTAACCTAACCTAACCTAACCTAACCTAACCTAACCTAACCTAACCTAACCTAACCTAACCTAACCTAACCTAACCTAACCTAACCTAACCTAACCTAACCTAACCTAACCTAACCTAACCTAACCTAACCTAACCTAACCTAACCTAACCTAACCTAACCTAACCTAACCTAACCTAACCTAACCTAACCTAACCTAACCTAACCTAACCTAACCTAACCTAACCTAACCTAACCTAACCTAACCTAACCTAACCTAACCTAACCTAACCTAACCTAACCTAACCTAACCTAACCTAACCTAACCTAACCTAACCTAACCTAACCTAACCTAACCTAACCTAACCTAACCTAACCTAACCTAACCTAACCTAACCTAACCTAACCTAACCTAACCTAACCTAACCTAACCTAACCTAACCTAACCTAACCTAACCTAACCTAACCTAACCTAACCTAACCTAACCTAACCTAACCTAACCTAACCTAACCTAACCTAACCTAACCTAACCTAACCTAACCTAACCTAACCTAACCTAACCTAACCTAACCTAACCTAACCTAACCTAACCTAACCTAACCTAACCTAACCTAACCTAACCTAACCTAACCTAACCTAACCTAACCTAACCTAACCTAACCTAACCTAACCTAACCTAACCTAACCTAACCTAACCTAACCTAACCTAACCTAACCTAACCTAACCTAACCTAACCTAACCTAACCTAACCTAACCTAACCTAACCTAACCTAACCTAACCTAACCTAACCTAACCTAACCTAACCTAACCTAACCTAACCTAACCTAACCTAACCTAACCTAACCTAACCTAACCTAACCTAACCTAACCTAACCTAACCTAACCTAACCTAACCTAACCTAACCTAACCTAACCTAACCTAACCTAACCTAACCTAACCTAACCTAACCTAACCTAACCTAACCTAACCTAACCTAACCTAACCTAACCTAACCTAACCTAACCTAACCTAACCTAACCTAACCTAACCTAACCTAACCTAACCTAACCTAACCTAACCTAACCTAACCTAACCTAACCTAACCTAACCTAACCTAACCTAACCTAACCTAACCTAACCTAACCTAACCTAACCTAACCTAACCTAACCTAACCTAACCTAACCTAACCTAACCTAACCTAACCTAACCTAACCTAACCTAACCTAACCTAACCTAACCTAACCTAACCTAACCTAACCTAACCTAACCTAACCTAACCTAACCTAACCTAACCTAACCTAACCTAACCTAACCTAACCTAACCTAACCTAACCTAACCTAACCTAACCTAACCTAACCTAACCTAACCTAACCTAACCTAACCTAACCTAACCTAACCTAACCTAACCTAACCTAACCTAACCTAACCTAACCTAACCTAACCTAACCTAACCTAACCTAACCTAACCTAACCTAACCTAACCTAACCTAACCTAACCTAACCTAACCTAACCTAACCTAACCTAACCTAACCTAACCTAACCTAACCTAACCTAACCTAACCTAACCTAACCTAACCTAACCTAACCTAACCTAACCTAACCTAACCTAACCTAACCTAACCTAACCTAACCTAACCTAACCTAACCTAACCTAACCTAACCTAACCTAACCTAACCTAACCTAACCTAACCTAACCTAACCTAACCTAACCTAACCTAACCTAACCTAACCTAACCTAACCTAACCTAACCTAACCTAACCTAACCTAACCTAACCTAACCTAACCTAACCTAACCTAACCTAACCTAACCTAACCTAACCTAACCTAACCTAACCTAACCTAACCTAACCTAACCTAACCTAACCTAACCTAACCTAACCTAACCTAACCTAACCTAACCTAACCTAACCTAACCTAACCTAACCTAACCTAACCTAACCTAACCTAACCTAACCTAACCTAACCTAACCTAACCTAACCTAACCTAACCTAACCTAACCTAACCTAACCTAACCTAACCTAACCTAACCTAACCTAACCTAACCTAACCTAACCTAACCTAACCTAACCTAACCTAACCTAACCTAACCTAACCTAACCTAACCTAACCTAACCTAACCTAACCTAACCTAACCTAACCTAACCTAACCTAACCTAACCTAACCTAACCTAACCTAACCTAACCTAACCTAACCTAACCTAACCTAACCTAACCTAACCTAACCTAACCTAACCTAACCTAACCTAACCTAACCTAACCTAACCTAACCTAACCTAACCTAACCTAACCTAACCTAACCTAACCTAACCTAACCTAACCTAACCTAACCTAACCTAACCTAACCTAACCTAACCTAACCTAACCTAACCTAACCTAACCTAACCTAACCTAACCTAACCTAACCTAACCTAACCTAACCTAACCTAACCTAACCTAACCTAACCTAACCTAACCTAACCTAACCTAACCTAACCTAACCTAACCTAACCTAACCTAACCTAACCTAACCTAACCTAACCTAACCTAACCTAACCTAACCTAACCTAACCTAACCTAACCTAACCTAACCTAACCTAACCTAACCTAACCTAACCTAACCTAACCTAACCTAACCTAACCTAACCTAACCTAACCTAACCTAACCCATACCTGCAATAAAAAAATCAAAATTTTCCCCGCCCACCCACCCTTTGTCGTCACTGGGTATATCAACTCTGTACCTGAGCGGATAGTGCTTTTTGACTGATTTTAGTTAGTTTAGTTATATTTATTTTAGATTGACAGGTGGCTTTTGGCCACCTTTTTATATTGACGTATTGAAGGTCTTATTGGGCCTTCAAATTGGACCGGTTTTAAGCTATTTATATTTTGTTTTGACCCCTTATCGGACATATATTTTTTAATATATAATTATTACTTTACTTTAGACTATTACCTTTTACAACTTATACAAACTTTATTTTAACTAAACTTTTGATTATTTATACACGCGTCCCTCAAAAAACGCAAGATGTTCGCCATTCACACGCCCATCAAGGCCCCCCGCAGGAGCGCTGACCCCCCTACGACCCCAGATAAAATGACGGTGCAGGCAGGCTCTTCGAAGGACTCTGTCGTTCGGAGGAGCATAGGTGAATGGGAGTCGGGAAAGGTAGACGGAAAGCGTAAGTCCCCAACCCCATCTCCGGTGGTCGCCCCTGATGGCCCCCCACAGCCGAAATCGAAGGCGGCTTCCTCCAAGGGGAGTGTGGCGCCTGCTCGTAGACTGTCGACAGAGGCCGAGGGGAGCCCACCGGGGAGGAAAACCTATGCCTGCCGAACGGCGGAGGCCAGGGCCTGCCTTAACAAAGCCAAACTTCATCTGGGTAACTCCCGCAATTTGAAATCTGACATCAAGGCGGGAGTTACCCAGGCGTTGGAGAGGCTATATGTTTTAGTAAAAGAGGCCGAAGCCGTTAAGGGAGTAGTGAAGGTCCAGGAGAGCGCAGCTCCGAAATCGCAAACGCTGGTGGGGGAGAAGGAGAGAAGGATGGATGAGTCGGAGATGACAAGGAGGCTGGAAGAGCATGGTAGGTTAATAAAGGACAATAATGAGAGGATGGAGAAGTTAAAGGAAGTCATGGAAAGGCAGATTGCGTCGGTCTCGTCATTGGAGAGGACCACATACGCGGGGGTAGCAGCAGCCGGTACCAGGAAGAGAGTACCGGAACAGGCTGCGCTGCACTCGGTAGTGGTCACCTCCAAGGAAGACACCGACACGGGAGAGGAAGTGCTCGCCAGTATAAGGGAAGCCATCAACGCGAAAGACGGATGGGTTAAAGTGGATCGGGTGAGGAAGGCCAAAGACCGTAAGGTTATCGTGGGCTGTGCCAGTGAAGAAGAAAGGAGAAAGGTGAAGGAGCGCCTGCAAGGAGCGAGTGGCCGACTCGTGGTTGAGGACATCCAGAATAAGGATCCGCTTCTGGTTCTGAAGGACGTGCTGTCGTATAACAGCGACGACGACGTCATAAACGCCCTGAAGAACCAGAATCGGGATCTTTTCGTGGGCCTCAAAAAAGAGGAAGTCCGGCTGGCGGTCCGCTTTCGGCGGAAAGCTAGGAACCCCCACGCCGGTCATGTGGTGTTACGGGTGTCCCCCGCAATATGGACGAGAATGGTCGGGGCCGGAGCGGTGCACGTCGACCTACAAAAGGTCAAAGTGGAGGACCACTCTCCACTCGTGCAGTGCTCCTTGTGCCTCGGCTATGGGCATGGGCGACGGTTCTGTAAAGAAACTGTCGTCAAATGTAGCCACTGCGGGGGACCCCACCTTAAGTCGGAGTGCGCGGACTGGCTCGCCAATGCGCCCCCCTCGTGCTGCAATTGCACGCGCGCCAAGCTGGACCAGACGGAACATAATGCTTTCAGTCAGGAATGTCCAGTGAGGCGCAAGTGGGACGCATTGGCCCGGGCCAGTATAGCGTACTGCTAAGGGCACCACATGGGACCCCACCAGTAGTAAGCCAATCAGGATAGCTCAGGCCAATCTTCAGCGCAAGAACCTTGCCACCTGCGAGCTTATGCTCGAGGTGGACAAGAGGAGGCTGGATATTGCGTTGCTCCAGGAGCCATACGTGGGTGGAGCTCGAAGTATGAAGAGTTACAGGGGAGCTAGGATCATCCAGAACACTGGCAACGGGGAGGGCACTGTAAAGGCGGCGATAGCCGTCTTCAACCAAGACATTGACGTCATACAGTGCCCAAAACTCACCACCAACAACATCGTGGTGGCGAGGATCCGAACCAGTGCCTGGGAGATCACAGCCATCTCGTTCTACTTCGAGCCAGACCAACCCATTGGGCCATACCTGGAGCACCTAGATACAATATACCAGGAGCTGGGGCCTAAAGCTATCCTGATAGGTGGCGATGCAAATGCGAAAAGCAGCTGGTGGGGTAGCGACCGAGTCGACCACAGAGGAGAGGACATGGCAGGCGCTCTGGAGGACATGGGCTTGCAGGTACTCAACGACGGCGACACCCCGACCTTTGACACCGTGCGGGGTGGCCGACGTCTTACCAGCCACGTCGACGTGACGGCTTGCACATCGGACTTGCTCAACCTGGTTGACGACTGGAAGGTGGACGACAGTCTCACGAGCTCGGACCACAACGGCATAACATTTAGGATCAGGTTACAAAAAGCAATAGGACTAGACATACATAGAACCACTAGGATTTTTAACACTAAAAAAGCAAACTGGGACCAGTTTCATGAGAAACTGGCCCAGTTTAAAATAGATAATAATATAAATACATCCATAATCATCAAAATTAAAACAGAACAGGAACTAGAAACTTTTACAGATAAATATTTAGACTTTTTAAAACAAACATGTGAACTAACTATACAAAAAAAGAAAACAAAAGAGAAACTTACCATGCCGTGGTGGTCCGCTGAGCTCGCCGAGCTGAAGAGGTATGTCGTCACCAGGAAGCGTAGGGTCCGATGTGCAGCGCCAGTCCGTAGAGGGAAGGTCGTCCAGGAGTACCTGCAAGCAAAGGAAAAATATGAGTCGGAGGCAAAGAAAGCACAAACGGATAGTTGGAAGGAGTTTTGTGGGAACCAGGACAAGGAAGGGGTTTGGCAGGGCATCTACAGGGTGCTGGGGAAAACTGCCATAAGGCAAGAAGACCCGCCCCTTGTGAAGGACGGGGTGGAGATGACACAGCGGGAGTCGGCACGGTTGTTGGCCGAGACCTTCTACCCGGAGGATCAGGAAAGTGGGGACAATGCTGACCACCGACGGACTAGAGAAACAGCCCAGACCGTAAATGGTTGGGTTTATGATGAACAACATGACCCACCATTTACGCTGGAGGAGCTGAGATCCGCGGTGGAAAGCTTTGACCCCAAGAAGGCCCCCGGTGTGGATGGACTGACTGCCGACATCTGCAGCCAGGTCATCTCCAAAGACCCCGAACTTCACCTTGCCCTGTTCAATAAGTGCCTGGAGCTGTCCTGCTTCCCAACCGCTTGGAAAGAGGCCGTGGTGGTCGTTCTGCGAAAGCCTGGGAAGGATAATTACTTCGACCCCAAGTCATACAGGCCTATTGGCCTGCTCTCAGTGATGGGTAAGATCCTTGAGAAGATGGTTGTCCGAAGGTTAAAATGGCACCTGATTCCCCGGATGAGTACTCGCCAGTACGGATTCATGCCCCAAAAGAGCACCGAGGACTCCCTCTATGACCTGATACAGCATATCCGGGGTGAGTTGGCTAACAAAAAGCTGATCACCCTGGTATCGCTGGACATAGAGGGAGCCTTCGATAGTGCATGGTGGCCTGCTATCCGAGTCCGGCTGGCTGAGGAACAGTGTCCGGTGAATCTGAGGCGTGTCATTGACAGCTACCTTCGGGACCGAAGAGTGAGGGTCCGGTACGCCGGTGAGGAGTACGCCAAGAGCACCAATAAAGGTTGCGTACAAGGCTCCATCGGCGGGCCCCTCCTCTGGAACCTTCTTCTCGACCCATTACTGAGAGGACTTGAACAGCGTGGGGACTACTGCCAGGCTTTCGCAGACGACGTAGTACTGGTCTTCGCTGGCGACTCAGCGCTGGGTGTCCAACGACAGGCCAATGCCACCCTCGCGTATGTGCGGGAGTGGGGTGTCAAAAACAAGCTGAAATTCGCGCCTCACAAAACAAAGGCGATGGTGTTGACAAAGAAGCTGAAGTTTGACACGCCACTCCTGAGCATGGGTGGGGTCGACATTGGAATGTCGGAGGAAATCAGGATCCTGGGGCTCACGATCGACAGCAAGTTGACGTTTAACGCCCACACTGCGAACGTCTGCAGGAAGGCGTTAAACGTCTACAAGCAACTGTCGCGAGCCGCCAAAATCAGCTGGGGCCTCCACCCGGACGTGATCCGTGTGATCTACACGGCAGTGGTGGAGCCAGTGATCCTGTATGCCTCCAGCGCCTGGGCGTCGGCAGCGAAGAAACTTGGAGTGCAGAGGCAGCTAAACGCAGTCCAACGAGGATTTGCCCAAAAGCTGTGTCGTGCCTACCGCACCGTCTCCCTGAACGCGGCACTAGTGCTGGCCGGGATACTGCCCCTCGACCTCAAAATACAGGAGGCAGCTGCCCTGTATGAGGCCAAGAGGGGAGTTCCCCAGACAGTGCTGGGCGATCGGGAGGTGGAACGCGGTGTGGCCTTCACTAAAGCCCCGCATCCGGCAGAGCATATGCGCCTCGAGTTCGTGAGCCTGGTGGACCAACAACAAGTGGAGGACCGCGCAAATCAGGCGGTCCGCATCTATACGGATGGCAGCAAGATTGAGGGCAAGGTCGGTGCCGCGCTGTCTCTGTGGAGTGGCGCGGCTGAGATCAAAGCCCTCAAGCTCAAGCTGCCACC
>OX602129.1:637500-830195 GCA_951449985.1 Falcaria lacertinaria
GAACTTTAAGAGTTCTTCCACTTCTACAGTACATGTACATTAGATGATTAGACTGTATAGATGGAACAATGTAACCAGTGGTAATGTTACATTTGGAGGGTTCTTAAACTCAAAACTCAATACCCAAACTCAAAAAGATCTTTATTTGACTAGACTTTACAGGCAAGCAAAATCTACCACCGGAGGAATCTACCTTAGGAGTTCAATTGTATTAAGAGTTAAGTATTGCTCTATCGGTTGGATCAGCTACAGGTATCAATCAATTTGGGCTTTGCAGTCCATTGAGAAACGTGCCGAGGCTTGTCAGCAGCTAATCCAGAGTCGCTAAGGATCTTATCTTTGAACATCAGCGAAAAGTTGCTAGTCGATTCTTTATCGGCTTTAGCTCCTGCACTATCTTATTCCGTCATGCCCATTTCGAAGTGGCGTTAAAATGCACTTATGATATTATTATTTACTAACTTCTGCCCGTCTCTTCGTCCGCGTTGAGCTGAATCCCAGAGGATCCTAAAATTTTCCCGGGATAAAAAGTATCCTATGTGTTAATCCACATTATTAACTATACGTGTGACAAATTACATACAAATCCGTTGAGCCGTTTTTACGTGATTGAGCGACAAACATACATGCATACTTACAAACTTTCACATTTATATAATTTAAAGGATCTTATTACATATTAAAAGGAACAAAAAAAATCACAATGCGTTGTGATGACGATGCTTGGATGTCATCGGTTATTATAGTTATCTTCCCGACATTTCTGCACGCATAATGCAAGCGTTATTTTCCGATACCGCAGCGTGACAATAAGAAGTATTTTGTACTGACCTCATTGCAGGTATGTCATAAGATAATTTATGGAAATATGACGCCGAAACGTGTTTTATCTCTGAATTTACACGTTCCGTGTTCATACGTCGTGAGGTGATTTATTGATGAATTCATTTCGCATCATTCATCCTGAACTGCACGAGGGAAATAGGTACATCGGTACATCCCTACTTGTGTACATATAATAATACAATTCTAAAGACGTTCCTTTGTTTCCAATTTCAAAGTAATTAATAATAATAATGCTCAGACATTATCACACAGCGCCATCTGGCCCCAAACTAAGCAAAGCTTATACCATGGGAACCAGCAGCTGATATAATACTTATATACTTTTTTTGTAAATAAATACTTAAAATACATACCAAACACCCAGACGCAAGGCAAACATATTTGTCACATAAATGTTTGCCCCGGCGGGAATCGAACCCGCGATCTCTGGCGTAGCAGTCTGGTGTACTAACCACTAGACCAGCGGTCGCGTCAATTGACCTTACTTACCGCAGAATCACAACACTACATCAAAGTTTATTATTTGACTGCGGTCTTCTGTAAAGCGGAGGTACAGTCCCCAGTCGGGCGGCTGCAATTTTGATGGGAAAACCAACAGGAGATCTAAATTGGGCCAACCTCTCTTTAAGGTAAAAATACATCTCAAGTGTATATATATAAGCTTGAAGAAGCACAGTGACAGATTTTCCTGTTTCTTACCATCTGATTTCTGATTTTGTCTCCAGGTCGAACGTACAACGATTTGAACCAATATCCAGTATTCCCGTGGGTTCTGACCAACTACGAAAGCGAGGAGCTGGACCTCAGCCAACCCTCCAACTACAGGGATCTGTCCAAGGTAATGATTTAACTCCTTGCACTTTATGCTGCCCTGGTACGAGGCCTGGCTCCACGCTGGACAACTGCCTTCCATATACAGGAAGTTTAATGACCAACCTCATTGTGTTTTATGTGATCCTGGTACAATACATTCCCATAATGATGATCATAGTCTTATTGTATTTCCCACGACTTTGCCCGCTTAATAATTGCACAGTGTAAACATATTGGTTTATAGGCTATATAGCGTATAGTTTAATCTAGTCATCAGTGAGAGTCAGTGTGACTGTTATTTCGTATGCATTCTAATTTTATAAATGCGAAAGTAACTCTGTTTGTTTGTTTGTTTGTTTGCTACCTTTTCAGGACTAAACGGCTGAACAGATCGTAATCAAATTAGATAAGAAGATAGATTATATCCTGGGGAAGGACTTACAGCTAGTGTGAATATAAACTTGATCTGTGTTGTTTTGCTCCAGCCAATCGGAGCCCTGAACCCGAGCCGGCGCGCGTACTTCGAGGACCGCTACAACACGTGGGAGCACGAGTCGACCCCTCCATTCCACTACGGCACGCACTACTCCACGGCAGCCTTCGTGCTCAACTGGCTGGTCAGGATCGTGAGTATCCCGCACCACATCCTGACAATAGTTGCTACACTTATTAGTGTGGGGACAGGATAAAGAAATTATAAGTAGTCATATATTCGTATTTCAGGGTCGCCAACGC
The DNA here is from genome assembly GCA_951449985.1 of Falcaria lacertinaria. Classification (NCBI taxonomy): domain Eukaryota; kingdom Metazoa; phylum Arthropoda; class Insecta; order Lepidoptera; family Drepanidae; genus Falcaria; species Falcaria lacertinaria. Next base: position 639,895 of record OX602129.1, read on the forward strand.
GCGAATGATACCCCTGGTGTTGCGTCCATAGGCTACGGTAACCGCTTACCATCAGGCGGGCCGTATGCTTGTTTGCCACCCTAGTGGTACAAAAAAGTTATCGTTTCATTAACAAAAAAAATAAGAACCGTGGTGGCCATATTGTATGAAGCGTTGCCTGCTATTCAAGCGACGCAATTTCGAATACCGGTCTGTATTTATTCTGTCATATAGCTCGTGGTGTAACTAATCACTGAACTTTAGTTTTTAGAAAAACTCAGAGGTACACACCGGTATTCGAAATTGCTTCGCTTGAATAGCAGGCAACGCTTCGTACAACACGGCCAGCACGGTTCTTATTTTTTTTGGCAAATAAACGATATTTTTCGTATCTCTAAGCTGGCAACCAAGCATTCGGCCCGCCTGATGGTAAGCGGTTACCCTAGCCGCCACCAGGGGCATCACTCGTGCGTTGCCGACCATAAAACCCTACACACTACCTTACTACATAAATAAGTTATCTAAGAAATAACCCAAGAAAATTAATCAAAGTAATGTTACATAATCGTCTGCACACCCATTATTTATTGCATTCACTCAGATGGGAAGACACAACCACCATTGTGAATAATTGTCTGATAATTGTTGATTACGTGCGCTATTGTTGTCTAAATGTATTATCGCCATGGCTGTTGCTGTCCTCACGTAATTGTGATGTTGCTATCTGCTTGTTGAGTTTTCCTGTTACGTGTTTCATCGTCGTCAAAAAGGCAAGTTTTTTAAAAAAACCCTATTTTAATATAAATTTGGAAGATCTAAAAAATAATTGATTATTCAAAGTTAGTTTGGATAGCGATAGGATAACCAAATAGGCTGGTTGAAACAGCTAAACATTTTCGTAGAGTTATTTTAGTGCCGCAATACGAGTCTTTTGGTCGATATATTGAACAATGGGTGACACCGTTTTAATTTTCACATAAAACTTGCATGGAACAAATTAATATTTGAGATTTTTCATTTATAACCTAGGACTCGGCGACTACTCCGTAAAACTCTTTTTTTTTTGTTATCTACACCTTTGGTTATCTATGCATATGGCTTTACTATATTAAGGCACATTTTTATGAAGGGTTAAATTAGAAAATTATTCAAAAATAATTGTGCTAAGCTAACACGTATAATCAGAGCCACCCTACAACACAGTTTTGCTTCGTTTTCAATATTTTCATCAAATATAAACTAATTGGCTAAGTAAACGAACCGTAATAAGTATACAAAACTAAACTGCATAAAAATGTTGCAAAGAAAAGACGTATGATTCCTAAAAGAGCGTAAGAAGAACGATGTAGGTACTGAATGTAAACGAATCCGGTTTTTAATTCTTTGTTTGATAAAAATCCTTCAAAAGAAACTAAAACAAAGTGTAATTGATTACCCAAAATCAGCATGTGTTTTTCCATTGTAATTAAAATATTATACTTATATTATGGAAATTAAAACAACTTTTTATTTTTATGATCTTTGTAAGTAGCTGTCCCGACAGACGTTGTCCTGTCTTAGGTATAAATGCATAATATGTCAAATACACCTTAGGTAAAGGGACCTTTAGTTTATCCCGAAATTAAAAACGGTCTGGTTTGTTTTTAATTTTTTTTTCTATTCCTAAGAACCTTTTTCTTTCAATAACAAAAACAAATAAAGAAGAATTAGCGAAATCGGTCTGCACGTTCACGCGCAATGCCGGCCGTGACCAAGGGAAATAGGGATTCATTTTATAGATATATATAGGTAAAATAATAATTTTAATATGTTCATTTCCAATCCCAGCCATACAATCACTACATAGTATAAAACAAAGTCGCTTGTACGCTGTCCGACTCTATGTCCCTATGTATGCTTAGATCTGTAACGACATTTAGCCTGGTCAGCTTATATCGCGGTACATGTGCACTCGTATATGAGCTGACGCGGCAAGCGCGGCCCGGTCGCCGGCCGCGGCGCCCCCGGCCCCCAGTCACTACTGGGGCCTGTAGCTTGTAACATCTTCCTAGTTTAATATACATAGTAACAGCAAGGTCCTCTTTTACTTATGAATCCCGAATTAGGCCCATCCCAGTAGTGCACTCAACATTGGTGACCCCGCGTTTTTTAATTGAGTTAAATAGTTTGCCTTGCTGTTTAGTTTTGTGTTATTTGGACTGTAGATTTTTATTAAACGTGTAGTGATTGCGTAACATGCCGGACGAGGACAATACGAGTAAAAGTGCTCCAACAGCCAACCTACATCTGGAAAACATCGTGGTTCCACAGACGCCTGAAATAATGTCGGTTGCGGTCTCCAGTAGGATCCCGGAGTTTTGGGTGGACCAGCCGCGCGTCTGGTTTATCCGTGCCGAGGCAGTGCTGACTCAGCAGCGGATCGGCGACGAGGCGAAGTTCGACATGGTTGTGTCAAAACTGCCCAAAGAGGTGATAGTGAGGATCACCGATTTCCTCACCAACCCTCCGACCACTCACAAGTTCGATGCGCTTAAACATAAGCTACTTACAATGCTCGAAGACTCGAAAAACCGCCAGGTTGAGAAAGTGCTAGGTGATATGGATCTGGGGGACGCGAAGCCATCTCAACTATTACAGCGAATGCGGGTTACGGCGAAGGACAGTTTCCCCGATGACACCTTACGCATCATGTGGCAAAACCGTTTACCAACGACGGTCCGCGCAGTGCTAGTAGCATCCAGGGAAACGGACTTGGACACATTGGCCAGTATAGCCGACGACGTGGCTGAGGCTACCGGGGCACGTCACATATCCGAGGTCACAACGCGACGACCTCCAACGCGTGCGGATTCGCCGCCTAACTCCAGGTCGGCTGATACGGCGATGATCTTGGCGGAGATAGCCAAGCTGAGCGTCCGGATGATGGACATGGAGCGCTCGAGATCCAGCCGACGAGGTAACGGACGCAATTTCCGTCGGGGCCGGTCGCAGTCGCGAGGTAGGAGTGCGTCAAATTCGCGCCGCGGTGGCGCCGGTGTAGGTAACCCGAACTGGTTATGCTTCTACCATTATCGTTTCGGACCGAACGCGGAAAAGTGCGTGAAACCGTGCGCATGGGAAACAAAGTCGGGAAACCAGTAAGGGCGGCACAGGATGCGGCGGAAATCTGTGCCATAGCCCCCGGACGTCGTTTACGAGTGACAGACCTAAATAGTGGACTATGTTTTTTGGTGGACACAGGTGCGAATATTTCAGTTTTACCAGCGACAAGAAAACAGTGTACGGGTGAGTGTTCTGACTTTAAACTTTTCGCTGCAAACGGGACGGAAATTAAAACGTATGGTTCAAAGTCGATGATTTTAGATTTTAAGTTACGTAGAGCATTTCGATGGGAATTTGTGATAGCCAATGTCAAACAACCGATACTCGGAGCCGATTTTTTAATACACCACAAATTGTTGGTCGATTTAAGTGCTCATAAGTTGGTAGATCAGGTGACAGAGCTAAACGTAATAGCACAAGTAGTGAGTAGCAATCAGCCTACCGTTAATACCGTCGACGACAACCACCCTTACCATGATTTGTTATCCCAATTCCCGAGCATTACGAAGCCTCCTACTTATAGGAATTCTCAAGTACATAACACTGTGCATCATATTGAGACAACTGGACTGCCTGTATACGCACGGGCAAGGCCATTGCCACCCGATAGGTATAAGAAAGTCAAGGAAGAATTTCGTCTAATGCAAGAGTTAGGTATTTGCCGGCCGTCTAAAAGTGCGTGGGCCAGTCCTTTACACGTCGTAACAAAGAAAAATGGCGATCTTCGTCCTTGTGGAGATTATCGCGCATTAAATGCACAAACGAAGTCGGATAGGTACCCGATACCGCGCTTACATGACTTTACTTATATTTTAGCGGGAAAGAAATATTTTTCTAAATTAGATATTAACAGGGCATATCACTGCATACCCGTCGCGAAGGAGGACATAGAAAAGACTGCGATAATTACCCCTGTAGGTCTATTTGAGTTCCCGCGTATGAGTTTTGGCCTTCGTAATGCTGCGCAGACCTTCCAGCGGTTCATGAATAATTCAGTACTGGCAGGTCTAGATTTTTTGTTTAATTACCTAGATGATGTGCTTATCGCGAGCGATAATGAGTCGCAGCATAAGGAACATCTAAGGCAGGTTTTCGAGCGTTTTGACAAATTTGGAATAACAATTAATTTGGCAAAATGTAGTTTTGGACAATCAAGGCTGGAGTTTCTAGGACATGAGGTTAGTACCGCAGGAATTCGACCTTTAGACGAAAAGGTTCAGGCAATCGTAGACTATCCCAGACCCCAAACCGTGGAGCAATTGCGTAGGTTTTTGGGTATGTTGAATTTTTATAGGTCGCATTTACCAGGAGCGGCACAGAGTCAAGCTGAGCTGGATAAATACTTAGTGGGGGCTAAAAAAAAAGATAAAACACCAATAGTGTGGACGCCTGAGGCGATACACGCTTTCGCTCAGTGCAAAGAGAGCCTAAAAAAAGCAGTTACGTTGGCACACCCTCGCCCCGATGCTCAGCTAGCTCTCATGACGGACGCGTCAGACAGCTGCGTCGGAGGAGTTTTACATCAACTGGTGGATAATGTGTGGGAACCGTTAGGGTTTTATTCGAAAAAACTAACGAACGCACAGACGGGTTATTCCGCTTATGATAGAGAACTATTAGCTATATATCAGTGTATAAAGTTTTTCCGTAAGTTGTTTGAAGGACGACCTTTGATAGTGTATACGGATCACAAGCCCTTGTGTCATGCATTCGACAAAATAGGCGGTAAAAATAGCGAAACGCCACAGCGTACAAGTCAACTATCATATATAAGTCAATTCACTACGGACATAAGGCACATAAGCGGAAAAGAGAACATAGTAGCTGACACATTATCCCGCATAGAGACCATTGTTTGGCCCACGGTACTCGACTTCTCGGAACTTGCCACTGAGCAAGCGAAAGACAAGTACTTAGAACAAATGACGCAATCGGGCCAATGCGCCGAAAGGACTAAAAATAACATTACATTTAAATTATTTTCAATTCCAAACTGCAAGGAACCCATTTATTGTGAAATTTCAAGTAAAGAGGTGAGACCGTATATTCCAGAAAAATTCAGGCGGTTAGCTTTCAAAAGTGTACATAATTTGAGCCACCCCGGTACACGTACTTCACGCAAGATGATATGTAAAAAGTTTTTCTGGCCTAGCATGAACAAGGACGTAGGACTTTGGGCGAGGTCGTGTATACAATGTCAGAGGTCGAAGGTCAATCGACATACTATTGCTAAACTACAGGCTTTCGAGGATGCTGGGCGAATGGAGCATATCCACGTAGACCTGGTCGGGCCCCTCCCGACATCTCCACGTGGTAACCGGTATTTAGTAACGATCGTAGATAGGTGTACAAGCTGGCCTGAAGCTTTTCCAATAGAGGAGATGTCGGCCGAAGTTGTAGCCAAAACTATATTTGACGGGTGGATCGTGCGTTACGGTTGTCCAGTTAAGTTGACAAGCGACCAGGGTCGTCAATTTGAAAGCAATCTATTTACAGAGTTAATGAAATTATTAGGTATTAAAAAATGTAGAACCACGGCGTACCATCCCCAAAGCAACGGCAAGGTCGAACGTTTTCATAGGTCCTTGAAAGCTGCCCTTATGGCCAGGATCCAGGATAGCTCGTGGGAAGACGAACTACCAACCGTCATGCTAGGATTGCGCGCGGCGAGTCGGTGTGACAGCGGAATTAGCGCCGCTGAGATGACATTCGGTCGTACCTTACGTTTACCCGGTGATTTTTTGAATAGTTCCCATAGTTCAGAGACGGGGGACCCGTTTAGTCTAGTGAATAACATAAGAAATAGGATAAGTAAACTTAAACCGGTAGCAATAGGTGCTCGAGACTCACGTACGACTTTTGTGCATAAAGATCTGTTTACATGCGATTCAGTTTTCGTTAGAGACGACTCGGTACGCAAGTCATTGCAACCACCATACAACGGACCCTTTACGGTGCTAGAACGGGGCGAGAAGGTATTTTTAATTCAATTTCCGAACAAGCAAGCTCGTATCTCAATCGATAGATTGAAACCAGCTTACTTATGGAATGATAATGATGTCACGAATACGCGGGCGAGTGCTGTGGTAGGTGATGCTATTACGCCGACGCCCACTGCGACGCGAAGCGAAAGCGAAGCTAACGCGCAACCGTGTATTCCACGTACCACTAGGAGTGGTAGAATAGTAAAGAGACCAGTTAGGTTTGCGGACAGCTATCGGATTTAGTTTTTAAATTTTTGATACTACAGAATTAGTACTAGGGCAATAATATTATAGCATAGCGTCGCATCGCGACAACGGTGACTAGTACTGGTTGATTGACATTAGCTAATATGATTATTGCGAAAATGCGAAATATAGAGGTTTAATGTAGAAATATAATTAATTAGCAATAATGTTGTGTTAACATTTTAAGTTTACAATAAGAAATTGTGTAATTTTATTTAAAAATTAATGTAACTAGGTTGCAGTGTCATTATACCTAGTCTTTGTACTAAACATTAGTAGCAAGCAATTTTAAAGAAATCGAAATTGTTTAATTGCGTCACAGTCAGCGCTAAACTGATGTGACATCAATAAATAATTTGCATTTAAGATCACTTGTTTTCGGAAACAAATCATCATTTCACTGCTCACACGCATCGCGTAGCAACGTTATAAAGTTTCCATATAAATGGGTCTCGGACAAAGTAAAGAGGAAGGATCGCACAACATTGCCATTGCCGAGGTCCACAGCGTCACTGGCCAAGTGGACGCTAAGTTAAACTACTTTGGGATAGTACTGGGAGTAATCTCTGTAATTTTGGTGTTGTTCCTCTTATATTTCATCCAAGTCAAATGCAGGCAGTGCATACGGAGCTGGCTACAGAAGGCTGTAGCTAGAGTTCAGCCTACAGCCGTGGTGGTACACCACGAGCAGGCGCCGCCCCAGTCTAAGCAGCAAAATGTGATCTATTAGTGAAGTGTATTTTAAACTGCATCAACCTTCTTCTTGTTTTAAAATTGCATGTGCTATAAATAGAATGAATTGTTTTGTTCATATAATGAATTACAAAGTACCCTGTAGGTACGCAAGTCGCCAAGTCAGCGTAACGCGCACCTGCATGATACACGAGTAGCTACACTATTTAACTGTAAGTATTGATGTGTGTTATGTTTATGTCACAGTAATCAATAGTGTTACGGTTAAATCTCAAATGTGGCTAACAACCACATTAATTAGTACATGGATCCCGTAAGAGAGATCAGTGTAGTAAATATAAGTTTTCGTAGTAACCTATATCGTTTTTTTTGTTTTTGATAAAAGGGGGAAATTGTGTAACGACATTTAGCCTGGTCAGCTTATATCGCGGTACATGTGCACTCGTATATGAGCTGACGCGGCAAGCGCGGCCCGGTCGCCGGCCGCGGCGCCCCCGGCCCCCAGTCACTACTGGGGCCTGTAGCTTGTAACATCTTCCTAGTTTAATATACATAGTAACAGCAAGGTCCTCTTTTACTTATGAATCCCGAATTAGGCCCATCCCAGTAGTGCACTCAACAGATCTTTAAAACTACGAGACGGATTTTGATGCGGTTTTTTTATTCCATCGAGTGATTCAAAAGGAAGATTTTTTATGTATTATTCATTGTTTTGTAGTTGTTTAACTTATATAGCTAAGGCTGGCCGTACGGAGCCGGGGCGGGTCGCTAGTGAGTCTATAAAGGGCATCATCAAAGGACCACGCTGGTAGCACCGTCATTATAAATTAGTTCGAACATTGGTACAGGCGCGCGCTAAAGTGACTTCGTCAAAACAATATGGGGTGCGTTTTGAAGGGACAGCGCAACTGTGCAAGATATATCGAGGAGCAACAGACAGAAAACGTAAAAAAATACAAAGTCTATATATAAATTATAAAACACTAGTTCACCCGTGATTTTCTTTGCTTGGAAATTTGTGAATAACCTTTGAGTACACAAAAATCGTTAGATTTGTTCAAGAGATCAAGAGTAACCAATTAGGTTTTGAATTTTGACAACTGATTTTTTTTTTTTGTTTGACATTTTTTTTATGCTAGTTAATTCCAAGGAAGTGAATTTGATTTGATTGATATATATTTTATATATGTATATTACGTGCACAGAGGCACATAAAAACTATTTTGTTAATGCAGCCATATTGTTTTCGGTCAAGGCAATTGATATTCTAAAAATACATGATATTTTGGTCTCGTATCTCTGTTAATAGAGCAAAAAATTACTTAAAATTCATACTTAAACTAACGAGTAAACTGGATTAGTATCCGTTTGTTTTAATAGGTGGTACAGTCATTAACAAATTATTCCTCAGTATATTTATTGTTGAAACTTAAAATTAGTCTGCATAAGGAAGTAACAACAGAAATCTTCGATATCCTTTATATGTATGTAGTTGTGCATATATTGGTGTCGATTCTGTTGTACAAATCAATAAACTAAACTAATTTGACATGACTAAAAAGTCTTACTATCCCTATCTCAGGGCGGGGTTAAATAAGGATGGCAATACGTAAGTCCTGTCAAATTAGGTTAGTTTAATGAATTCGTTCGAATTAGCACCATTGTTCCAGATCAATCAAACCAAACCGGAGTAAAATTCCATACATCAGCACTGGCAGGAAGAACGGCTATCGACTACGTATTCGGACATGTAACACTCAAAATAGCTAAATTTTAAACTAATTTTTAGTTCCATGTTTGTTTTGTGTTTTTAGACATGGAACTAAGCTGTTCATTTTCCCAAACATAAATAGTAGAACGCGATACGAAAACGTAGTCGAAAGTAGTTTTGCTAAGGCTATAGAAAACTATTCACTCGATGCTACAATAGAGAAGTATATACTCAACCCTGCGCCAAATTATGTAATGTTTTAGGTACTTTTGTGCTGGATTGTACTAAATAAATCAAGATCATGATTGCGTGGAATAATTCATGTACTTTGTGCGAAACAAAACAATTATTACATAAAACAACGCTGGCCTATATATCTTTATCACTGTGCTGTGATAATATTGTTGATTTATGACAATTTATCACAATTAACTTTGGGTGAAAAATCGCATCTTGTCCATTATCTAGTCTCAAGGATGTTACCCAATTTATTTTGGAACAAACCTACTCCTGATGTAATAATACTCTGTCTGCTAATTGTATTCTTTATACATTCCAAATGGTGCTCATGAATTATTATTTTATTGCTTTGAATAGAAATTTGCAGCCATTGCTTGCCGATTCTTCTCAGGTGGATTTTTCCGAACAGGTGGTAAAGTAGATATTCATATAAGTAAGTGCCTTATTAGGGCCTGAACTGATTAAACAAATCTCGATTTGAGATTGACTTTGTCAGTACTATTTCTTATGCTCCGTATGCTTTATTTAAATGAACTTAAGAAACATTATTTGACAACAGAAGGAGAAAACTTATATTAAAAAAAAACAACACAAGGACATTTTTTTATATATAAAATTGTTAAATGAATTAAAATAAATATTTGTCATTGTTCCCAGGAGCCGATGACGACGATGTTCCTCGCGCTGCAGGGCGGCAAGTTCGACCACCCCAACAGACTGTTCTCATCGATTGCTCTCTCTTGGAAGAACTGCCAGAGAGACACCTCCGATGTGAAGGTCAGTGGACGTTATTTTATTTCGTGCGGTTGACTTCCACGGTGGAAGTCTTCAGGGACTATACGTCCTTCTCACAAACATGATACAGTATTTCTTGCAAAAGTTTAGATAGGTGAGTACCGCTGCACTGTCAGATAATCCGCCAAGCTCTACTTTGTATGCATTTCCGCTGTGTTCCGGTTTGCTGCTGCTTCGCGACACTTTACGATTCAGGGTCACTAGTGTGATGACAGATACAGTTTTGCAAAATTTTGCAATATTCTCAACAACACATAGACATATAAGGAGGGAAGACAAAGTCCCCCAGCTTTTGAGGCTATTTTTATACCACTAAGGTGACACACAAGCATACTGCCCACCTGATGGTAAGCAGTCACCGTAGCCTATAGCCGCTAGCGATACCAGGGGTATCACTAACGGGTTGCCAACCATGTTGTTGATGAGGACTCACTGTGCTAGCAGCATTACTACTAGCCCAGCATATCCTCGTGGAGCACTGGCAACCTTACTTACCGCAGAAACACAACACTACATTAAGTAGTGTTATTTCACTGCGGTCTTCTGTAAGGCGGAGGTACAGTCCCCAGACGGACGGCTCGCATTTAAATGGGATAACCCACGGGAAATCCCAAATCGCCTCTCTTAAAATGGATGGCGCTGTGTGATGAAGTCCAAGCATTATTATAATATTATTATTATTCTCTTCTCTATAGGAGCTGATACCAGAGTTGTTCTTCCTGCCGGAGATGTTAGTGAACAGCTCCGGCTACAAGCTGGGCATCGCGGACTCTCCGTCAGGGGACGTAGTGCTGCCGCCGTGGGCCTCCACCGCCGAGGAGTTCGTGCGGATCCACCGCATGGCTCTCGAATCTGAGTTCGTCAGCTGCCAGCTCCATCAGTGGATAGATCTCATCTTCGGCTATAAGCAAAGAGGTCGGTCATCTAATTATATCTGCCTCTCTTTCTAATTTAATAAATTGTACTTAAAATATGAGAAAGTTTTTACAAACTTTTTATGTCTATTTCCAAATCCTGATGCAGTCATAAGCATACAAAGATAGTATACTGTAAACTAGTTTTGTATCTGTGTGCGTACATTATGCTTAAATAAATATTTCTATACTGTGTTGTGCGCTCGAAACAATCATTCTGTTCCACCGAATTGAGGTCTGGAAACCACAGACATAGAGAGTCTCTCTGCCTATCTTGTTCTTTGCTTACTGGCACTTCCAGTGCACACCGCGAGCAGTACATGATCTATGTTCAGTAGCCTTAGCAACAACAACTTTCGACTACGTATTAGTATCGCTTTCAACTATTTTTGTTGTAATTAACAGCGCTGCGCCGATGAAAAGTGGAACTAAAAATTCGTATGAAAGTTGTGTAATTTTGAGTTACGTTTTCGAATACATCGAGTCGATAGATAACTGTTCTAGTGTAAATAATATCAAAACGTTTTAACCCTAAAAATAATACCCTGAAACTTATTTCGCCAGGTCCCGAAGCCGTTCGCGCAACGAATGTATTCTACTACCTGACGTATGAAGGAGGTGTGAGGTTGGAACAAGTGCCGGACGGGGTCACTCGTGCGGCGGTGGAAGATCAAATCCGCAGTTTTGGTCAGACTCCTGCGCAGTTGCTCAGTGAGCCGCACCCCCCGCGCGCCTCGGCCCTGCACCTGGCGCCCCTGATGTTCGCCGCCGCGCCCGATGACGTGTGCGTGCGGTTGAAACTACCCTCCAACGCGGCCGTAGTGCACGTCTCCGCGAACACCTACCCGCAGTTGGCGATGCCGGCTGCTGTCACTGTGAGTTTGAATTTATGGAATTATCAATATTCTGATGTTAAAACTTATTGAAGAAAAAGCATGTTCGATTATCTTGAAGATCGCAAGTAAACAATGTTATTATTGTATTTTGTGTGTTGTTGTTCCATAGACCTCTAAAACAATGGTATGGTCTTACAGTCATCATGCAGCCAGTGCGTGTGTGTGTATAGGCAGTATGTGTGTATGGCCTCACGCAGCGTGTCTGCGTGTGTGCGTCCGTGTGGTCTCACGGAGTTGTATTCCCAGTGACCTCTCTCAGCGCGCATGTGCGTGTGTATGTCCGTGTCGTCGGTGTGGTCTCACGCAGCGTGTGTGTGTGTGTGTGTGTGTGTGTGTAGGTGAGCGCGGCGCGCGCGTTCGCGGCGCACCGCTGGGCGGGCGGCGGCTGCGCGCACGCGCGCCACGCGCCCGACCACGCGCCCGCGCCGCACCCCATCCTCATGGACCCCGTCTGGGGTACGTATCACAACACCACTACACTACCACTACTTATCATTACACTCTTTACCATCTAGGCATCAATACAAATAAATATTTTTTTTGTGTCTGTTTGTAATGTCAAAATAACAGCTTTTTAGTTAATGGATAAAATGGCCGAATACTGAAACGACATTCACATTTGAAGGCTGGACCATCTGGTAACTGGTAACTGTTTGTACCGTCGTCAAAATACAATTTCGCGTGTACAATTCGACCGTATTCGAGCAGAAAGCTAGTATGTGATGAGACGCGGGCGTTGTGACCAATGGTTGTGTTGCGTGCAGCGGCGGGCGGCGCGCAGGCGCTGGCGCGGCGCGCGCTGGGCGACAACTTCTCCCAGCGCGTGCGCGCACGCAGCAACTGCTTCGTCACCACCGTGGACTCGCGCTTCCTCATCGCCGCCGGCTTTTGGGACAACAGCTTCCGGGTCTTCTCCACTGAAACTGGTACGATGCTCCATTCTACAGAACATTCTTTAAAAAGTCAGAGACCTCGGATTACTCAGTGTGCCCCGGTTGGTAATATTTATGCCGATAGATGATATACATCAGTTGAACATTCATGGAATATATCAATGGTCCGCTTACATAGACCAAGTTTTAACAGCCTCCAATTTATACGTTTGCGGAACCTGCGGCCGGGTCTGTCGTTCTCGCATCAGCCTTCTTAGCCATGTGCAGGAGTGCCGTAATGTTTGACGCTGCTTAATCATCTTTCATAGATGTAACAAGTCTTATGATGATGATAAGTACTTTTTTCTCTTTTTACCTTCCTCCTTACACCGCATCTCCTTCGCATGTCGTCTTTTTTTATACCACTAAGGTGGCACGCACACAAGCATACGGCCCACCTGATGGTAAGCAGTTACCGTAGCATTTAGCCGCTAGAAATACCAGGGGTATCACTAACGCGTTGCCAAACTTTTGTTGATGAGGAGTTACTGTGCTAGCAGCATTACTACTAGCCCAGGGAATCCTCGTGGAGCACTGGCAACCTTTTACCGCAGAAACACAACACTACATCAAGTAGTGTTATTTCACTGCGGTATTCTGGTGGAGGTGGAGGTACAGTCCCCAGTCGGGCGGCTCCAATTTAAATGGGAAAACCCACAGGGAATCCCAAATCGCCCTACCTCTTTTAAAATCGTCTCAGTAGTTAACATGATATGTTGGATGTCGGTCCACAGCCAAGATAGTGCAGATAATATTCGGTCACTACGGCGTGGTGACGTGCGTGTGCCGTTCCGAGTGCAACATCACCTCCGACTGCTACATCGCGTCCGGCTCCGAGGACTGCACCGTACTCTTGTGGCACTGGTAATAACTCTGTTTGATTGTTTGCTACTTATTTACGTCTAATCGGCTGAACAGATCGGGGTTGAAATTTGGCAATGATATAGATTTTAACGTCGGGAAGGACATGGGCCATGGTTTGGTTACAAAAAATAGTGGGTTGAAAGTTTATATCTTAATCAGCTCAGTCAGATTTTCTCTAAAACCACGCGGGCGAAGCGGCGGGTAACAGCTAGCATTTATATTATATATAATATGCTTCTCCCGCGCCCGAATAAATTGTGGAATGAACTCCCCGCCGAGATTTTCCCAAAGGAGTACAGCATGGGGTTCTACAAGGAGGGTGTCAAGAGATTTTGAAGGGTCATCAACGCGCGATTCATACCCCTTCTGTTGCAAGCGTCCATAGACTACGGTGATCGCTTACCATCAGGTGGGCCGTATCCTTGTTAGACACCTAAGTGGTATAAAAAAATAGCTCGAAGGACCAAAACTAATCTGATCCTCTCTGGCTTTACTCGGATAGGGTATCCATAGGTTGCTGATTCAATCTTGCTCGAAGGACTAGAAAAGATAAAAGCTTACCCGGCGTCGCTACTTAGTACTACTATGTAGTATCCATAAATCGCTGGATAAATCCGGCTCCAAGGCCCAAAAATGATGCGACCCGCCCCGTATTTACGCAGGTAGCAGTTAATATCTATAAATGACTGAATCTCTCGAGACTAAAGAAGATGCTGGAATGAGATTGATGAATGTTAATGAATCGAAGAAGAAAATGTCGCTCTATACTCTCTGCCTGCCCCGTGTGGGTCTTTGCCTGTATGTATGTATGTATGTATGTATAATGCGGCGTGTGTCAGGTCTGCGCGTCACGGCGGCATCGTGGGCGAGGGCGAGACGCCGGCGCCGCGCGTGACGCTGACGGGACACGATGCGCCCATCAACGGCGTGCTGGTCTCCGCAGAGCTCGGCCTCGTCATCTCTTCTTCACTCAGTCAGTATATTTGTATTGTAATCATGGAAAACATTTTTAACAATACAATATCATAGTATAAAAAAATTACACACCTTTTCCTATCAGGGTTCCGTACCCGATGGGAAACCGACGGAACCTAGTCTATTACTAAGACTTCGATGTCCGTCTGTCTGTCTGTCTGTCAGCGGGCTGTACTCATGATCCGTATTAAGTAGACAGTTGAAGTTTTTTACATTATTTAGTTTCACCTGTCCGGTGTGTAATCAAATCTTGCAATTTTGATTCATTCCATTCTTCTCATGAATGAGCAGAAATTTAGCATACACGTGTGGTCCCCGTGCCAATGCACGATTACCTAAATGCCGTCATTTTTATCATACATTTCCTTCCTTTTCTATAGCGTTATCGATTATATATTATAAACATGGCTAAGCCTGCAGAATAGCTCCCACACTATCCTTGAATGCAATCAGAATAACTCCCACTCTCTCCTTGAATGTCATCAGAACTCCTATTCTCTTCTAAAATGTAATCAGAATAGGTCGGACCGTATCGTTGAATGTGTCGTGGTGTGTAGACGGGCCGGTGCTGGTGCACACGACGTGCGGGTCGGTGCTGCGCGCGCTGGCGGCGGGCGGCGGCGCGGGCGGCCCGCGGCAGCTGGCGCTGTCCCGCGAGGGGCTGGTGGTGGTGGGCTACGCGCACGGCCACCTCGCCGCCTTCACGCTCAACGGACGCCGCCTCCGACACGAGACGCACAACGACGACTTCCAGGTACACAGACACACCACACATTGTTATAAAACTTTTGTCACGCAAAGGGTTAGGTGGAGTTACATAAACACTTTTGTTTCGGGGATGCAAATCAGAAATTTTCGTTCGTACTTCTGCCTAGTATTTGGTCTAGATTGGGGAAAAAACATGTATTTCCTTCAAAACTATGGAAAGTAGGAGAAACAGAGAAGTATATATAGAGTAAGTACCAGATATTACAAAGAAGGAATAATATGGGTCCAAGAATACTGCCTTGTGGGACGTCGAAACAATGTTGTGCACAATACTTATTGCCTAGTGAATTTTTAGACACTGACTACGTTCTGCAAATAGCCTTTTACATTAAAGAGAGAGAGAGACTTAGGCATATCCTCAAATACCCTTCCTTTCTACTCTTTTTGTTTCCATAGGCAACGAGAAGGTGTGGAAAGCCTTCGTCAGATCCAAAATGACGCAATATTTTTATTTTGTATAGTCAACACAAGTCAATACAATACAATACAGTTGTAAGATGCGCGACTGCATTTTTATTACACTGACTATGTCCAGCATACGTTGCAGTGCACCTTTTACTGCTTAAGGTCACAAGTATATTTTTTGGGTGGATCAAAGTAACTCACCAGAAGTGACAGTACTGATACTGGTATCAAAGAGAGTGGGGTAAACAAACTAGCATATATAGTTTTATAGGTGATTGTGTATAGTGAGTGTAGATGTAGTGTGTGTGTGTGTGTCAGTGCCTGGTGGTGTCCCGGTGCGGCGAGTACCTGGCGTGCGGCGGCGCGGCGGGCGTGGTGGAGGTGTGGCGCGCGGCCACGCTGGCGCCGCTCTACGCCTTCCCGCCCGCCGGCGCGCCCGTCTGCTCGCTCGCGCTCTCACACGACCAGAAGTGAGCCCACCACACACACTCAGCCCCACGCACTCCACGCCCCAACATACACACTCCTCGCTTCACCACAAACTCTCCTCGCCCCACCACACAGGTCTCCGTAATGCCAACACGATTCAAAACTTTAACCCTTTTCATCAATTTATTCACAAGTCTGTCATTCCAATAAATTACACACTAACATTATAGGCAGATGGTGCCATTTCATTGTTGACATGTACACCTCTTTTGCTTCTTCTACCTTCAACAAATTATTCGTACTTGCTCTTCAAATTGCTTAATAATCAATTACTAAGATTGCTACTTCATTAGAAATATTACAACATATAATTTTATCTGTTATCCAGGTTCCTGTTAGCAGGCTTGGAGAACGGTTCGCTAGTGGTGTTTCACATAGATTTCAACAGATGGCATCACGAATACCAACAGCGATACTGAGTGCCGATCTACCTCAGTTTTCACTAGCGAACTTGAGGTCATAAGTACTAAAAAGTGCTGCTATAATTTATAGTGATACTGCCTTTCACTATTACAGGCGCTTACTGCAGTTACATAATCTGAAAACATTACCGCCGTGTAGGTAAACATTAAATATCTAATATAAGCGCCATCTATCGGCGTATCAGATGACACATTTGGAATTACGTACATAGTGAAAGGCAGGAAAATTTATTTAATAAAAAAATACTAAAGGTCATATTCTGGGTACTGTTGTGACAAACAATGAACATGTTTACATATAAATGTTCCTGTCCAAGACAAAAATTAACGAGATTTACTGTTTCTCGTGTTAAATAAGTTATTATGAGAAATGTAAATTTTAGTGTACTTCAAAATTAGTACACTAGCGACTAAAAAGTACCCAGTTTAGTGCAATTCGAGTTACATAGTATAAATATTGATAATCGTGGGGTTGTAAATGTTGTAATGCGTTAGTTACATTAATGCTACATTTGATAATTCATTTTAAGCATTAAGAAGTTGTACTTAATTATTTATAGGTGATACATTTTACATTCCAATAGTATTCATGAAATTATAATGTATGTTGGTTTAATTTATGACGTTTACCGCCTTATTAAAATAAGAATGCATTCTGGCAATACTGAATGGTTGATAGAAGGAAGTGTCAGATATGACGTGATTTATTAAAATAATGATAGAAATAAAAAAAAGTTTTGGCAGTGACATTGGAAGTTGTCACTACACTATTTACCGACTTGACAAGAAAAGATGGCATTCTCATTATAATAATAGTGGTAAGAACGAAAGTATTTTAATTTTATTAAATTTTATTTGATTATGATTTAATTAAATTAAATATGTATGTAGTGCCATATGGAGTACCGACTGCAGAGAAATATAAGTACTTAAAACATTTATATATTTAATCAAAGTATTACTTAGATCTCTTACTAACTTGACGTCCATTTTTCCATTCTATAATGAATTTATTATTTTGTACTTAATAATTAAATATTGACTCTTAAGACAAAGTGCAATATTTTTAATTTCGAACTCAATTAACATTCGTCCATTCCACTCTTCTATTTCCATCTCTATCTTACATTCCAAAAAAATTGCGGTGGTGGGTAAACTACTTATTTTTAAAATTGTAATGAATTGACTTGTTATCTATTATATTGAATTTTTGGTTTTTTTATTAAATGGTTACATTATATATTTTAGTTTTTATTTTTAATCAACATACGCATTCGTTGTCAAATTTTCAAATTCAATACCACATCACATGACTCGGTTATTCTTTATTTATTTAGTAATCAATAAATATTATATATATTTATTATTATCGAAATAAGTTGTCAAAATAGCATTACTGTAATCGTAGGCGGAGTAAACAGCGCGAAAGTGCCAATACAGTAGTCATTTTCGCTAATTAAACTATGTCAATATACGTAGTACATATATTTTGATGTAAGATGCTAAATGACGATACCATACATAGTTTTTTACGCAAACATCGTGTAAACGCTGTATTTTTAAAAATAATCATGTTATATGCTATATATATTTTATATTTTTGCAACACAGGCACCGCTGCTTCCGGTCTGTGATTTAGCATAATGTACGCAAAACTATATACCAACAGAACATAAATAACATTCGTCTTTTTCCTATTTCTGTGCCAAAACTACATGTATGACACTATAACGAGAGACAAACAGTGGTAATGTTAATAACAATAATAAGTAGGAGAGACAGCCCCTTTCATACATCTTAGTCGTCGTTAACCTAATTAAGTTGCATGGTAATAGCTATTGACATTTATTAGAAAGTGCAAGCGTCATCGAAAAATCTTAATTAGAAAAAGTGCGATATATTTATCACGCTTCTATTTCTATAGACATAATGTTGATACTATTATCCGTCTGATCAGAATAAAGTAGTCCTGCTACAGAAGCCCATAGAACACTATGCTGGTAGGTACAGTAGAATTACTATGACATTTCAATAATACCAAAGTCATAGAATACCTACTACCCATTTTTATTTACTGCAAAGGTAAACGGTATTATTTGATTAAATATTATAATACTGTTATTACAAGAATAAACGGAAAAATGCAATAAAAATATGATACCTACAGACGGCAAAAAATACTTTTAATCATACGTCTACTTTTTTTCATATTATGAAAATATTTTTATAATTTGAAAGAAATGTTTAATAAAAATAATATTTTTTAGTGTGTTTGGGCAAGTTATCTAAAAAAATCATGAAACTAAATTTGCGATGGTGGCGCACTTATTTTAGTGCATTTTCTCTATACTTTTTTGCCATGCTGTATCTGAATCGAGTAAGGCACTAGACATAAAATTACCGCGCTAGAATAATTACTAAGTTTAGCCATACTATTGTTTTCCTAGGAAATTCTATAATAGACTAGAAACATAATTGTATAAATTACTCTTGATCCCTTATTCTCACGTCCCACCGTAGTGTTAGTTGCCAGATTACAATAAAATTATTGTAATTATAGCCTCCTATATTCCCTAATATACTTAGGTCACCTAGAAGGACTATAACTTTATTTATAGCTAATATTATAATTCACTTTTCCTCAACCTATTCCTACAGAGTTATAAAAATGCTAAAATCTGTCGCAGACGATTCGACATTTGATGGCAATAGCCAATAGACATAAAAGTATGAGTGTCATTCAACAATCGAGTCTGTTGCATGCTATATCATAGCTTATCTACCTACGCTATTAAGCCTACACTTTAATTATTGCTTTCGATGTTTAATCAAATTTGTTAAATATTAATCGAAATCCATATTTTTGTATTTACTTGTTCCCCAAATGAATTAAATGGAACGCAGCAAGATCAACGTCGAAAGTCAAAACGCTGTCAGTTTGACTGAGTGAACTGTCATCAGATTCTAAGTTCAATCCTTCGCCACAGAATACATAATACCTAGCACATGATGTGGAAATAAATTAATATTTTTAAATCCCTGCACATAACGTTACAGTCACACGCAACACGCTGTAATCAAAACACGCAACACGCAATTCTGTCCATTATTTATAAGATAGTTAGATATATAAATAGGTCGTGAATAAACGGTTAGATTTAAATAGTAAAAGTCCAGCTTCATATACATACGTTATGGACAATGTTTAGTTCTTACTATTATTATTTGTGTAGCCTTAAGGTACGGTACATCGTGTATATTTATAATCTTTCACTGTCCGTTTAGTATATGTATAAGCAATTTACTGTAGCACTCGTATGTATGTGCGACGACTCGTGCAAAATTAGGTACAAATTAATTTGAGTCAATCAAACACAGCCTTGCTTCCCAATTTACAATGTAGTATTAGACCTACTTGCCTTCGCCCAATAAAAGCCTAATACTAACTCAAGCCTATATATAGTTCGGCAAAAAAGTCTAGAACCAGAATCCGTTTCTAGTTCTAGACTTTTTGGCTAATGGCAACATCCACAAAATGGAATCCATGTTATGACGTTTGTTGTAAGCCAATCAAGGCGGTTGATTCTCCATACGAGCTGCGGCGGTCTACCATACAAACGACACAGTAGTGTCCCTAAAATTTTCTACTCTGTTTTACGAGACTATAATGACATTAGAACGGGTCAATAACACGTAATTTTTTTATTTACTTTGATGATTTTTTAAAAGCCTAAGCAATAATATTCGTTCTACCCACGAATCAAGGATGGGGCGGTTACGCCTACTACTTTCAGTCATCTCGTGACCACAGAGTACATAACCACTACGTTCTCGTGACCACGACCGATGCAGGTTGGCCGAAACGTTGAGGTAAATAAACATTATAATATATGGCGTACGAGACCCTTTCATAGATCATAAAATGGATTTCATCCTGGATCGATCGCGAAAGTTTGAAAAAGAGTTATTCAAGCCTAACTAACAACAAAACAATATTTAAATAGCTTAGTTAAAAGATAAAAATATAGTTTACATTTTGTAGCAATGTAGAAAAAAAAGAAATAGGTTTTCACTGCCGCCATGTATTTTTTTAAAGTAATATCGGACAGTTACCGCATTTTTAAGCACGATTGATAATAAAAAATGTAGTTATCAATATCTTAGTTTATTGTTAAAGTGAAGTAATTAAAAATTGGTTGTTTGTTGTTTCTCGTATAATTTGTAGTTATGGGATTAGCATAGAATACGATATTGTATGTTCGATAATTCGATCTTTGCACTAGGTCATCAATGTTGTATGGCAACACTAGATACGTATATTGTTAAAACTTTAGTAAAATATTCACTACCCTCGAAATTGTAATAAAATGTGCACAATGCTTACTTAATCGACAACCTATTTTTTAAAATAATGTTAGTTTGCTGAAAATGCAAATTAATTTGCAATATGTCTACTTTCTGTATTAAAAGGGCATTATTGTCCTATAATAAGTTATTTATTATGCTAAGTATATGGTGCGTTTTTAATGAAATGATCTTGATTAATAAATAAATTGCATTGAAAAATCATTTGTTATTTGTTGACCTTCCAACTTCCGAGCAAGTTGATGATGATCCATTACCTATCATCGAAAGCTTTTTGTGGTAACTAAGTTGCGATGATTTAAGTAAATATCAATACGAGAGATTTATTTTTAAAGTAGAGACCGCTGGGCTAGAAGTCACGTGTTTGATTTCGCCTGCCGCTGGTTCCCATGTATAATGTACATATTACAAGCGTTGCTTAGTTAGAAGGCAGACGGCGCTGCCGGATAGTCCGAGCATTTAAAAAAAAACATATTTTATACTACATCAATTTAACAATTTAATACTTTTGCAATCAAAATCAAAAATCATGTATTCAGTTTAGGCCATTATAAGGCACTTAAGAAGGTCTAAATTACCACCGGTACCAATAATACATACATACAAATGATCTGATCACCCCAAGACTCTTTGTGGTCGTTCCTTCATATCTGAAGATCGTGATCACCAATGTCACGTGGAGTAAACAGCATGTCTCCAACGATCCCGGTTTGTGGCCATCTGAACTACGACGCCAAGACAGTAATATAATATATAAAATGAATATGCAGCTGAAGGACTTGTAGCTACGTCATTAAAATTACTTCTTAATTTCCGAACCGAGCACTCCAATCAACATTGACACATTGACATTGACATTTGTTTATTGTCTGTCTCTTTCCGTTCTGGTCTTTTCTCCGCACCCCTTGCAATCATGGCGGTGGCTAACATTTCTAAAAAGCGAAAAGTACGTTAAATTATTATATGAGAGTGCTGAAATACAATAATAAAATTATTCACACATAGCAATAGAAACCACTGATATGTATATTTGATTTGCTATATTTGTGAAAAGTGTGATGACAGTGGATGTTTGGGATGTGATCAGTGTGTCCTGTATTTTGCATTAAATGTTATAAAACTCAACGATATAATATGAAAACCTCATTTCTTAGTGCTTGATTATTAACGGACGTCATACTAAAAGGTACGTGATTGAAACATTGAAGTTAAAAATTATAACCTAATAATAACATTGCAGTTCGTCGGCGATGGAGTATTCAAGGCAGAGCTCAATGAGTTCCTTACGCGAGAGCTGGCCGAGGACGGCTACTCGGGCGTGGAGGTGCGTGTGACGCCCACCCGCTCGGAAATCATTATTATGGCGACGAGGACACAGAGCGTACTTGGTGAGAAGGGACGCAGGATCCGTGAGCTCACGTCTGTGGTCCAGAAGAGGTTCAACATCCCCGAGCAGTCCGTGGAGCTGTACGCCGAGAAGGTGGCTACCCGCGGTCTCTGCGCCATCGCTCAGGCTGAATCTTTGAGATACAAACTCATTGGAGGTTAGACTACTTTCTCTAATAAAAGACTAGGCTTATTCAAATTAAAAATTAACAAATAAGGAGCAATTGTGTAACAATCACTATTGCAGCAACATATAAAAGGATTACTAGTCATAATATTCGCATTTGCATATTTTTTTATGACAGTTTTGCTATCAACTTTCAAACTAAACTTTTGTTGATCTGCCATTGCTGGCACGACAAGTGTATGTAGCATGATCATAATATCAACAAACACCATTAATTCTTTCTCATGAATATACAATGGATATAAGAACTCCATATTTTTTTTTGCAATATGTGTGCATCATTTCACACTTAGAATATCAAGGAGAGGTAAAGGGTACAGCATCGGCAGGCATATGAAACAATTAATGAATGTAAAAGAGATTTCTAAGTCAAGAGTGAAATAGTATGATATACTCTGCCTACCTAATCAAGTGATGATAATGATATGTATTTATGTAGAATTCCATACTAAATGCATGTCCCCAAACAAAATAAAATCAAAAATCATTTATTCAGTTTAGTCCCTAATATGGAACTTATGTAGGTCTAAATTACCACCGCTAACAAACAACCCGATACTACAGTGATCACCGCTACTGTGTTATTATTGGGGGGGGAATATCACCATCCTTGGTATCAATGTGTATTGCTTAGTTCCTAATGCACATAGTCGGTGGTCTCTGATCATCTCTCTCTCTCTCTCTGAAGTGGCTATTAAATATTATTAGCAATAGAAATATAGATTTATAAACATGAATTCAATTACATAAACTAGTATGTTATCTACTGTCATTATATACTAATACCAAGCACAAAAATACTATGATTTCATGTGTTGGCTGAAATAAAGCAATTTGTTTTAAAATTTCACTAAGTCACCACAGCCACATGTGTATGGGGCAGTAATAGTACTAGCTGCTGTGCAGCTAGAAGAGGGTGTGCTCAGTAACAATGCAAACCATATTATCAGACATTATAAAACATCAATAACACTAGGTTTGGCTGTCCGTCGTGCGTGCTATGGTGTCCTCCGCTTCATCATGGAGTCTGGGGCCCGAGGTTGTGAAGTAGTTGTCTCCGGCAAGCTAAGAGGACAGAGAGCAAAGTCCATGAAGTTTGTGGACGGACTTATGATCCATTCCGGTGACCCCTGCAATGACTACGTCAACACAGCTACCCGGCACGTACTCCTTAGGCAAGGAGTGCTCGGTATCAAGGTGAGATGAATTATTGAGTTTTTATTAGGAACATAAAATTAATTTAATTTCTTTACTGGGTTCAAAATAGGTTGCAAATTTTGCTGTAACAATAAACTCCAAGATTCCATGGTCTTCCTTACTTCGATGCTTATGTTTAATCCTGTCTATTGAGGCGAAGCAAAAGAAATGCATTACTATATTTTATTTCGCAAATAAATTAATATTTGTAGTTAGCATTCAGGCAGGTTTTTTTATTCCAGCCTGTTATATAGTATCATTAGTAATGTTCCAGTTGTTTGTTTCCGCTGCATATAATATGTTGTGATATTGTTATTCTTGTATGTACCATCGTACCCACAAAATCAGGGATTGCAAGTCCCGCAATGACTTGCGATCTAATTTTTGTGGAAGAGTAATGCGCCTGTTTATTGAAAGGGTTTGTCACATACAGGCTCTGTTACGGGGCGGGCTCTACATTATCTTATCATTTATTTCTTTGTGGGTGTGTGAACCTACCATAGGACATATTATTAATTTTGATAATTTGCATACTTACTAAGGAGAATACAAGTTTCATAACTTTATTTTAATGTCCTGACCAGAATCATCAGGATAAAACATTTTATGTATGCTTTTTAGTAATTTAAACTGATTTGTAACTATAGAATAGATGACAATGAGTTTTAGCCTTCCAGAGTTACTTGCTATTTCTCAAAAGTTCTTTTGTAATGGTAGACTCCACGAGGCAAATCCCAATCTACCCAGGGTTAGGGTTACAGAGTGAGGAACTTTCTGACAAACAGTGCCATGTAAAGACATTCATAAGGGTCTAAACCCATTCTCATTTCAATGTTCCAGGTGAAAATCATGCTTCCATGGGACCAACAAGGCAAGAACGGACCCAAGAAGCCACAGCCAGACCATATCCTGGTGACGGAGCCCAAGGACGAACCAGTCCCGCTGGAGCCCACCAGTGACGTGCGCCCGCTTGCTTCCGCGCCGCTGCCGCAGCCCGTACCCGCGGTCGCTTAGATCCTAAGCCAATAAAACTATTAAAAAAAATCTCAACCTCTTTTTTACTCCTATCACATCCCATAATTCAATATTTTTGAGCTCAGCACAAATTTTGAATCAAGGCAAATATACTTTTTGAAATAACAGTAACTAAATACAAGTGAATGTGGGTATTATTATAAAAATATTGCAGGCAGGTAGACAGAAAGATTTGTATTTTTGTGGGTTTGTATTGATAGGCTCCAAAACTAATGGACCGATTTCAAAAAATCTCACCGTTGGAAAGCTAAATTATCACTGAGTAACATAGGCTATAATATATTATACTAACTGCCCGCCCCGGCTTCCCACGGGTAGACAAAATATTGGATAAATCTATAGGCTCCGGAACTACTGAACCGATTTCAAAAATTCTTTCACCGTTAGAAAGCTACATTATAACTGAGTAACATAGGCTACCTTTATATTATACTAGCTACCCGCCCCGGCTCCGCACGGGTGGATATAATATTTGATAAATGTCTGCTCCGAAACTAAAGTCTACCCGTGCGAAGTCGGGGCGAGCCGCTAGTTTATCATATGAAGTGGTTATTTTGATAAAAATTGACGACAGCCATTTTCGGGGGATTACGTAGGTGAACATATCTTGAAAAATACTAGGCGCTCAACAATACAAGAATTATCCCTGATATAAGTAAAAAAGTGGGTATTTTAATAAAAATCAGAACAGCAGTTTAAAAAATCTTGAGAGGTACCAGGAGCTCATAAACACGCAGGAGGCTTAGATACCTGGTACTTTTCAAGATATTTTCACCTAGGGCGTGTTCGAAGATTTATATTAAAATACCCCCTTTCTACTTATTCAATAAAATTTTCTCGTAACGTGTACATACTTGGTGAAAAAAAAGTTCTGACTTAGGTAGGTAAATTGCATTCGATTTTAACTAAATAATAAAACAAAACTATACCAACATTTTATTTAATAAAAACCTGACTAAATTCACCCCAAACCAAGTGCATTGTTAAACAAAAACATCAAATATTGTGTGGCCGGCGATCCAATGGGTTTTTGAAAACTAATTTATAACAATTATGAGTTTTGGACCTATCTTTTAAAATTATATTTATCTTACTGATAACTGTCTAATATTGAAACAGAATTTAGAACATTTGTGATATTACAAATACACAGACAAAAATGTCCCCAATCGAATATTTTAATTACATAACAAAATAATTAAACTAATACATTATTAAATGAAATAAATGAATTTTCAGTATATACTCTTATCAGTCTAACGTAAATAAAGTTACCTTAAATTAAAATTGGGTCTTAACGTAAACACTACCGGTAGCAGGAACATTGTCGACAACGTTTTCGTATCGCCTTCGACTATTTTTGTATTGAAAAATGAACAGCGGCGGTGAAAAGTGGAACTAAAAATTAGTATGACAATTTTGACATTTCGCGAGTAACGTTTTCGAATACGTTGTCGACAATGTTCCTGCTACCGGCACTGGTGTGGTGTTAGTTTTACCGAAAACCACGCCTTGGACCGTAAGGAATATCATGAATTCGCAATATAGCCGATCAAAATCGAATTTATATAAGTACGAAAAGTGAAGGTAAACAAAAATAACTGTTAATTTTTTTGACATGTATGAGAAGCCAGTTAATAGCGACATCTGTCGGGCGATTCTTGGAATTGTTTACTCATTAATACTTCGTTAGTGTACCAAACGTATGTAATACATAATAAACGTGTATTGTTAATCTGAAATAATTTATTATTATTATGTACGAATTTAAATTGTTTGTAAAACACATTCACGTTGAGTTTCAAAACTATTAATTAGTTCCAAAATTACCCGCTGGAGGCGCTGCTTCCTATACAAACTAAAATATTATTATGTAAACGTAGATATATTGTATTAGTTTTGATGCCTAAAAATCCTTAACAGCGCAGATTTTTCAACCGATAGTCGCTTTCATAGCATGTTTGCGCTAAACCCAACCAGAGCAGAAACTAAACCTAAAATACCATACATAATCCCGTATGAGAAGATCACACTGACTTACAACCACAATACAAATTATGCACGAGAGAAATGCGAGACTCACACGCAACGTGTTGATATGTCAATAGACTTATACATTTCAATAGATTTTGAACAGCATCTGATGAGATCATATGCGTGACGTTTTGCGTGTGACACGTATAGTTGCGACATGCGAATTTAATAACTTGAATATGCACTTTGTACTGCATTGGCTTGGTTCATTTGTTCTTAATTCAGTCGTATAATTACAAAGAGTTGTTGCGGTTCCTCGGAACCATCATAAATTTTCGATGTCATTTTTAACATTATTTAGTTTACAAAAGAAAAAAAATCTGTCGCGTAATTTACAGTAGGCAAAATTATTTTCTTACTTGCCCTTTATAGCCCAGTTCTGTTAGGGTTTTATTCGGAATTAAAAAGCCTTATAAAATTTGTTTCAGTTAGTAAAGTATGAGGACAGCTTAATAGTCTCGTATGGTGTATGTACTTATGTGTAGCGGTAAGCGCCAGCAACGGGAACCAGCCGAGGCGGGCGAGAGCTTGGACCCAACTGTAGTTCTGTTCGCAGTACTTGGAGCAGTGGATGTCTCCTCAACACCCCACACACTATGGCTCACGTTATCTGCATAATGTAAAAAAAAAACAATACGTAAACTTGTTAACATCGGTAACTCAGTATTCAAGTAAGAGTGTTTAATGTGTACAGTACAGTAGTGACCGAATGTACAGTGCAATGATCGACTGTACAGTACAGTAGTGACCGAATGTACAGTGCAATGATCGACTGTACAGTACAGTAGTGACCGAATGTACAGTGCAATGATCGACTGTACAGTACAGTAGTGACCGAATGTACAGTGCAATGATCGACTGTACAGTACAGTAGTGACCGAATGTACAGTGCAATGATCGACTGTACAGTACAGTAGTGACCGAATGTACAGTGCAATGATCGACTGTACAGTACAGTGGTTAAAGTACATGTTATTCATATTGTACATAAGGATTATGTGTAAAACTACAAAATGTGCAAGAAGTACAGCTGTCAATTGTACCACTATTAATATGGTGGAAATAAGAATATGGGACAGTAGTGTGTAGTGGGTGCCATTAGGTAATTATGTGAGACAGTTGTGTATAATGAGTGACAGTAGTGTATAATGTGTGTGACAGGTGTGTATAAAGTGTGTGACAGTTGTTTATGATGTGTGCCAGTAGCGTATAGTGTGTACTTGTGTGTTGTGTAGGTGTACTGACTGCTGCACGTGTTCCATGGGCGGCGCCATGCGGCTGACGAGCGCGATGGCGGCGTGCAGCCCCTTGGCGAGCGGCGCGGGCAGCCCGGGGCGCAGCGCCAGGCCCTCGCCCGCCACGCGCAGCTCGCGGAACGTGTTGCGCGTGTAGGGGTTGCGGCGCGACGCGTACCGCCACGACACGAAGTAGTAGTACACGAACGGCGTCAGCAGACCGCAGTAGCCGCTGTATAAATGATCATAACGTATTTTATTATTATGAGAAAACCTTTATTATACATACCTTTTACATTATATATTGTTTGTTGTCAATTGTTCAATGTGAAAAACGACAGAGTAGTGAATTTTATGCCTGTTCTTCACAGGTGGCTTTTTTCCGAACCGGTGGTAATGTAGACGTTCATTTGTGCCTTTACCAGGACCTAAACTAGGGTTAATCCATAAATTCAAGCTTTATAGCTTGGCAAAAAAATCTAGAAACGGAACCAAATTTTTGGATCCTGGCAACCTTCTCAAAATGGAATACATGTTATGACGTTTACTACAAACAAACCAATAAAGACGGTTGGTCTATACGAGCTGCGACTAGTGGCCATACGAACGTTACAGTGGCGCCCCTAATATTTTCTACTAATTCTACTCTTGCCAGAGTATTTGTTCGAAACGTACTTCTTTTTGAAGTAACTAGCCCTCAAAATAATATACACGGATATACATAGATGCTCGCAACTCTTCTATACATAATGTATCTATGTAAATAGTAAAGTACTCACAAGAGCGCCATGATGACGACGAGCGGGAACAGCACGATCTCCGCGAGGGCGGCGGCGCGCAGGATGTTGCGCGACTGGAACTCCACCAGCGAGATGAGCAGCCGCGCCAGCCACAGCGAGTTCTGACCCAGGGTCTGGACAACACAACGTTTATTTATTATTCTACAACTATCATCACAGGTATTCCTAATACGATATCATAGAGAACTTATAAATTAAACTATATCTATACACAATATGTAACCTTTGTGAACTCGTTCAGCGAGCACTAGAATATGTCCAACTGCTGTGCCTCAGCATTGAGCGCACGAAGCGATCGCGTCAATGGCGCTAGTTGAAGAAGTTGGGTGCGCGTGCGGCACAACCAGAACCAGCATTATCTCATTTAGAATGGCTGCGTTATATATCACCCCTCGCAAAACTTTAAATACATAAGTAGCTAGTGCTACTTCCCTCCTTATTTCCAGCCTGAAATATCCTCTCATTCCCATACATTACGCCTTACTACTGTTGGAATATCGACAAACACAAATACGAACTTTGTCGGCCATTGAGCCGCAGAGACCAGACACAAAAACAGTTCATATTTTTTAATACATTGCTTTGTGTTAACTTTTTTTTTAACAAATAGGTAGGTACCTAAGGATCTAAATGTTTGCGTACCAGTTACATTGGAAACATGTGTAGTAGTGAAAATTAAATTATACTATTTCCATTTCATTAGTATCGTATTTATGTCATATTAGGGCATAAACTGAATACATGATTTTTTGTTATGGATTTTGATTTATTATGATGAGTTTATAGTCACTTTCGATGACTGAAATGGTAATCTATAAAAATAAATAAAATTGAAGTGTCTGTTTGTACTGTCAAAATAACAGCTTTTTACTAAATACATACGAAATTAAACACGATACAGATAACAAAAAAGGATTTTTATTTTGTCTGTCTGTTCCGGGTGTTTTATCCGAAACGGATGGACCGATTTGTCATTTGATTGGACAGGACTTTCACTGGCAGATAGCTGAAGCCATAAGGAGTCAATTAGGTAATTCTATTTTAAAAAATAATTAGGACCGGGCCCAAAAAATTAAACCCATGAAATTCTGACAAAATTAATTCCACGCGTACGAATTACAAATAATATAAAACCTTATTTAATAAATTTAATATCATTCAGCAATCCTCTCAAAAAATGCGTTGATTTGTTACAAGTTGTGAGTTTGTGTTTATTTATGTCAACAATTTTATGTAAGCCTGTGCGCGAGGCGCTACTACACTGATCACTCGTTCTGTAACACTAGCGATTGTCAGACAGACGTGTCAATAATTACTACTAAAGGTTATACGAGAGGTACCGATTAGTATATACTGTGAGACAAGTACCTAGGTCAATATTATATAAATTACAAAATATTATAAACTATTTTCTGTTGGACCGAGATTGTTTTGGGGCGTTGGAAAATTCACACCTATTCTCGAATTGTTTAAGCAAATATTTGTATGGAAAACTTGTGCTTAAATCACAGTGGATAACGGAAAAAAAGTATGACATTTGTTGTTAAAGAGACAACTATACTATGTACTTACTCGTTTATCTTTTATCTTAAGATGCGTAGGATTTATCTTTAGATAAAATATGGCTTGTAAAAAATCTATTAAAACGAAAAATATAAGAATGATTTAAGAACGATGCCACATTAAATGTATCCTACATCACTCACAATTAAAGACACATATGATAAAAATAATCAACACGTTTAGGAATTACATTCTCTCTTAAAACATAACTCTCCTTCTGCGGCAGTCAAAACCAAAATCAAAAGTCATTTATTCAGTTTAGGCCCTAATAAGGCACTTATGAAGGTCTAATTTACCACCGGTTCGGAAAAAAGTCACCTGAGAAGAACCGGCAAGAAACTCAGTGCTATGTCTTTTTTTCATGTAACAATCATGATATAAGTCGGGTAAAAACCAATCGACAGTCGCTTTACTTTTACGAAGTCGGTTTAAAATAGCGTACGGCGCGGCGGCGCCAGCCAACATTCAGTTTTTAAGGCATCACATTAAAATATATAATTATTCATTATCACAGTAGACAGACGTCTGACTGAGATCAATCCGTCTCTCTCGCACACGTGTAGGCATTTATGTGAATATAGAGGTCAGATTACGCGAAGCATTGTACTGGAACAATGTCGTTAACTAAATACAATGGTCTCATTTTCGCACCTTTTTTTATATCACTAAGGTGACACACAAGCATTCGGCCCACCTGGTGGTAAGCAGCCAACGTAGCCTTTAGCCGCTAGCAATACCAGGGGTGCCACTAACAAGTTGCCAACCATGTTGTTGATGAGGACTCACAACACTTACTAGCCCAGCGTATCCTCGTGGAGCACTAGCAACCTTACTCACCGCAGAAACACAACACTACATCAAAGTAGAGGTATTTCACTACGGTCTTCTGTAAGGAGGTACAGTTCCTAGCTGGGCGCCTCGAATTTTAATGGGGAAATCCCACGGGACATCCCAATTCGCCCTACCTCTCTTGTTAATTATTATTATTATAATTAGTCACTGTACTTAAGCTTAGAAAAAATCATTGGTGGAGGCGGGGTTTGAACCTGGGCCCATCAGATAACAGGCCGTTGCACCTACCACAAGGCCACCACGGCTGTTAGCACATCTCGTTTGGGATTAATATTATATCATCATCATAATTTAAGAGCTATCATGTTATCTGTGGAACATTCGCCAAGCTCACAAGCTGTTCTATCGTTCGTAATTTCTCTGACCTCCTCGTAGGTCATAAAGTTAGCCTTGAACTATACCGGCTGATAACTTAACCTTTTAATGAATAAATGCAATAAATATACTCACATCAAGTATCGTCAGCGAGTAGGAGGCGGCGTGGAGCAGCGCGAACAAGAAGATTGGCGTCAAGATCACTGGCACGAGTGAAGGACATGTATTACACACTTCATACAAATCATACAATACACAGACGTTGATTGCGTTGTTGTGCCGTCCTATTTATACAACTCAGATGTTTATTTATTTGGTTATTCAACATTAGATGCATCACACAATCATAGTTAAATAATTAGTTTGGATATTCCAACAATTATAGAAGAACACAACGTTAAACATAGTTAACGCCACCATACACACCAAGTAAAATAAGATTAAGATAGATAACAAAATACACTCTTGACTATTAATTTTAATTTAAAGTTACTAATATTCAGTAGATATCGGTCATTTTTTACACCATTCTTAAAATCTCCATCGCTTGTAGGTCGCTCTACCAACGCGACATTGGCGAAATTGCGGCAACTCCACAGAAGCCATTCATAAAGAACTTGACGTTTAACATTGTTCGATAGGAATACTCAGTCTACGACTAGAACGAACGAACTATGTATAAACCTAGATGTACGTAGGTATGCATCTGTTGTGCCTGCAGTTTGTTAGAACATCGTCCGTCAGACAGTCGCGAATAAACGGTCATAAAGCACACACGTCTTTCTATTCTCTCCAGTGCCCTACAGTACAAAGTGAACCCTATTACCATAACAAACATAATAGCTAATTTATTTAAAAAAATGGACTATACAAGTAGTACTTTCAAATCGTCAGAACCTACCACTGGATTTAGAGGGTTGCTGCTGGTGTATCATGCGTTGCCGACTTCCGTACCGTACCCCATACCGTACCCTATATTTGCCTCCAGTTTTACCATCACTTTAGAAACAAGTAAAAGTTTGAATAACTGTACCTAACTAATATGCGGATAAAAAAATATATAAGACCCGCGCAAGAAAAAAGGAATGAAACCGTTTAGAAGATAAAATCGACGCCTCCTATCATTGGAATCGGTTAAAATTTAGTCTAACAGTAACAAGCCGGGTAACAACCCGGGCCTAATAACGAATAGATTGACAATTCATCAAAATCTGAGCAATACTTTATACAATAAGTTGACTTGACTTGTTCTATGAGTGGCTTCTGCGGGGCTGCCACAATTTCGCCAATGTCGCGTTGGCTCAGCGACATCACTATCGTTCATCCTTCAAACACAATCTCACCACAGGGTAAGTCATTGAATAATTATCAGTTACATACTTTGGTTATATACTTGTTCCATACAACTGTTTGACACTTGACATGGCTACGTCATAGAAGTACATAAGACTATGAGCACATACATAAATAAATAATATTAATGTGTCTGCCTTTGATATCGAAATAAAAGGTGTTTTAACTTTATCAAACCTCAAAACTCTGTCTGTCTGTTCAAAGAGAACCTCCTAAAGTGTTGACTAGTTTTGATAGTACTTTCCTTGACGGGTTAGTTACTTTTTAGCGAGTAATCTTGGTAGGGTTCCCATGGGATTAGACTTACTTAAACAAACGACGAAGTCGCGTGCAACACCTAGTCAAATTCTAAAACTAGTTCTTACTGACGTACTGAACGAGATTATGACTACGCCGATTAATTATGATTCTTGTTTAGAGTTCCGTACTCGAAGGGTAACCAATTGAACGGAATTCCCAAGACTTCGCTGTCCGTCCGTCTGTTCGTCAGCGTACTGCATCTCATGATCCGTATTAGGTAGACAGTTGAAAATTGAAGAGGGGTCGCCAACGAGAAAAGTGTATTTTTTTTTACTTTTTTGATATATCTTAATAACGGCAACAAGTACACGCTTGAACTGCCTCAGGTTGTATTGCTAAATAAAATAAAAAACCCTCGGTGTGAGAGTCCAATTCGCACTTGGCCGCTTCTTTTTACCACTGTTCTTGCAGACAAGCATACGGCCCGTTGATGGTAAGCGGTTATCGTAGCCCATGACCGCTGGCTACAACACGGATATCACTTGCGCGTTAGCAGCACTATATATTTAATAAATAAACTTCAGATCAAATAAAAAAGGTAGATGTAACATTGCAGCAACGAGGTGACGCCGGTTTCTTAAACATATAATGCGTGGGCAAGGCGTAGTATAAAGGATACACAAGTTGGGTGCGACGTTCATGAATATGAGCGAGTAGAAGAGGTAGTGGGCGCTGTCCTCCAGGAAGAACCTCGCGAGGAACTCTCTGGAGATAGCGATCTCCCTCGCCGGGATGCGCTGGTGCAGGCGCAGGGCTGACGTCGCCGCGTTCGCGAGCAGCGCCTTGTAGAACGCTGACACTGGGCTACAATAACAGACAATTCTCTTGATACTTCTTTGAACTAAATCTCGTGAATTACCTAGTTTCTGGATAAATTAACAGTGCAGGCGCCATTCTAACTTTAACCAAAGATATTTTCAAAATGAGGTTGTACCGTACCTATAGTTAAGTAGGTAACAAACTCTTTTTATAAAGTAAATTTATAATTCTAGTTTTGTATTTAGAATAAGTGTATTATTCTATTATTTTGTAATGTTGAGATGCCACATAATAAATCTGTGAAAAAAAAATATGACAATTAAAATTCAAGTTTCATCTTAACTTAAACTCAAACTTTATTCACTTATCTGTCATTTTCCTGTACCACCTTGCCTTTACTAGGCACATACTATACACATTGCATTGGTGTGAAAGCAGTGAACGACCCCAATAGATGTATAACTATAATATTCTAGCTTCTACACACGGCGTTGCCCGCAGGATTCTACTATCCCCCGGGAGTCACACAATTTTCGGGATATTATCCTATATGTTAATGCAGCTTATAAGCTAAGCTACCCCCAATCCCAATATCATACAAACTCATCGAGCCATTGAGGTGTGAAGAGGGTACTAACACACACACACAAACTTTTTTTTTTTATGAGTTGTCTCTCGTATCGTGAGTTCCGGGAACTTTAGCTACTTGGCGATGGCGAGACCAATGTGGCCTCCAGCCAGGCACTATTACATGCTAAGCAACACAGCTAAGGGCGCCCCATAGTGGGGCTCGGACCTTGGCTTAGGGCGTTGCCGGGGGGCAAGCTAGGGAGCTGGGCTGGGCTGGGATTATTATTTAAATTTAGGGGCGTGTTTAAATCTACTCGCTCGGCGCGGGCCGGCAGATGCAAGGGTCCGGGGGGGGCAGTTACGAGATATTCGCGTCGAGCCTCGCCGGCGAGGACGGAACAGCGGTCGTCTTTGTGTAGTGTCATTCTGTATGGCTTCCTGGAAGACCGTGATGTCGTCATCGGGGTCGATGAGGACATGTCGCGGTCGCCTTCTCTTAGAGATGCGAGAAGGGTTGTATCGGGCGGCCGACACAACCAGCGGGTTTGGGTGCGAAAGGGCAGAGTCGAAAAAGCGATTAGACAGTTATTTCATGAACTACCTAATGGTCGGTATTTTAAGGTCAACGTGAAGTTGACTATTACGCATGTACCACGGAGCTCCTGTTGCCTTGCGCAAGAACCGATTTTGGACAACCTGTAGGGAGTGGATGCTGCTGCTGTCAGTGTGAGCAATCACAACACTGGCGTAGGTCATTATTGGGCGAATGCACGAGGTAAAAATTCTCACTTTTGACTTAAGTGAGAGTTTGCTGCGTGCATTTAACATGCAATGAAGCCTACCGAGCGCAAAGACGGCTCGCGCGCGTACCGCCTTTATGTGCTCTTTGAAGTTGAATTTGTGATGATGGATCACTCCCAAGTATTTGACTTTGAGTTCCCAGGGTATGGGCTTTCCATACAGGGTGATTTGACGGATATTCGCGTTGCGACTGCCATTTCGAGAGAAGAGAATGGCAGCGCTCTTGTCGGGATTTACTTCAATTCTCCATTTCCTGAACCAGTCGCCCAAGGTGGTGACTGCGGATTGGAGTTGATTGGCTTCTGCCCGAGATGTAGATGGCCGTGTCATCGGCGAAAAGGGCTCTTTGAACTCTACTAAAGATGGGGATGTCGCTGGTGTAAAGCGTAAACAATAGGGGGGCGAGCACGGAGCCTTGCGGTACTCCTGCACGAATTGGGTGAGGGGACGAGAGTGCCCCATCCATTCGGTAGCGACACAGACTAACACACAAACTTTCACATTTATAATGTTAGTGTGATTTATATCTTTACACCATGTTCGAGTAGTTATTTCAGTTGGGCAGAGATGTAATTATGTATTCTATGGGTCACGGAGACAAGAGCATGTTCCATCGGCTGGGGGCAAGGCCCATTGCTTCAATAAGCAAAATGCTTTCAGTCTGGTAGGCTCTATTATTTGATATTAATCATTTTATTAAAACAGGGTTGACATGCACTATTAGTGCAATAACCCCTAGAATCAATACATAATATATTTTGTGCCAACTTAGTTATAAAAAAATAGTTTTTCTGTGCATATGTTAATACATAATGTTATGACAAATATATAATGACTACAATACACGTCACACCTCTCATAGCCCTGAAGCATGCTCTAAGGTCAAGTCATATGTACTTGTTATGCTTACCTCATACAGTCATATTTATTTAAACACATAATTTCATGGTTATATCAAAAGTTCAACATATCATGGAATAAAGTAAAATACCAACAGAGTACCCATTGGCTTAACAAAATCATGAATAATTCATTAAGGATATTTGTTAATTTACCTCATTTATAAAATATAATATAAAGATGCTATGCCACATATACATACGGGTAATATTCTCACATTCACGTATTATAAATGCGAAAGTAACTTTGTTTGTATGATACCTTTTCACAACTAAACTAGGCTGAATGGATCGTTATAAAATTATTATATCCTGGGGAAGGACAACCTACTTGTGTCTTAAAAAAAAAACAGTATTAGCCGCGGGTAACAGCTAGTTACTGTATAATTGTAAATATGGCACTTTAAATTGAAATTTGTGGTACTGGGTTTAAACAGGCAAAGTAATTATGAGTTTTCTTTTGAGACATTTGATACAAGATAATACTTCAGTAAGTAGATAATAACTAATGTAACTACTTTGCTTACCCCTTTATATGCCAATATGGGAAGGTGTGAAGATTAAAAAAACAAATCTTAAGTGCATACATACATACATACATACAATCACTTCCTTTCAGGGTAGGAAGAAAGAAATGAGGCACCTCATTTGCTTCTTGCATACATATCTTCTTCTTACATACATCTCTTCACAAATGCTTATCAGTTCCAGGTACTCTTTACTTTCTCATTATTGAGTACTTTGCAAATTATCTAGAGTGTTAGACCTTGGCCTTCCACAGCAATGGTTTGTATACTATATGTTAGTATTTTGTCACTTATTTATTCATGAAATTCTTAACTACTCAGATGATTAGCGTCACAAAGCCAATTGGTTTTATCAATCATGATCATTAGTCTATTATTTTCTGGTTGTAAATGGTTCTCGTCAGGCATGCACAAGACATTGAAAGAATATTAATAATATTTGTTTTCTGGGCTAAAAGCTATGCTATGGAGATAATTTGTATAAAATTTACATTAACCTTGTGCCATCTGAGTCCAAACTATGAGTGTCATCGCCTTATGGCTTCACTGCTTAGTATAAAACAAATTCGCTTCCTGCTCTATGTCCTTATGTATGCTCTGATCTTTAAAACTATGCAAGGATTTTATTTTAGATATTTTGATGCGTTTTTTTATATTTAGAGTGATTTTAGGCAAAGGTTTACATGTATAATTAAGTTTTGTTTTGTAGGTATTAAACTTGCCAGCAGGGTGGTCACTAGTAATTATTTTAATACAAATAATTCTTACTTGTTAAACAAAGGCAGGACATATCCAAAGGTGCAGAGAACTGTCAGCACCCTAATAGCCCACAGAGCCACATCCACTTTGTTGGCTGTCACATGGGCCTTGAGTGCGGGGATGCCTTTTGGTGGGCCAGTGTCGCCAGCTTGTGGGTTTTGTTCTGCCATTTTCTGTTATTAAACATGAATAATGAGAGGTGAAGGGTACTGATAAGTATAGATAGAGATTGGTCCGAAAGATTTATAAAGGACTACACTCAACCCAATTCTTGTCTTATACATTTTAAAAGGCAGTGACAGTAATGTAGATGCTTCTCATTGCCTACTCAAAAGTCTTATAAATAATTGAACAGAAATAATGATTTGGATTTATTCAACCATTAAAATGTGTGTACTTGTTTATTGACATTTTTCTAACACAGTATAAGACAATCATTGAACTGATTTTGATGTAATCTTGCAGGAAGAGCTAGCATATTGATGAAGGGCATAATACCTTAATATCAGTTGCATGTGCAAGACATAAACTTATGTTAGTTTATTTTTGTATGAACATCACTGCATAGTATAAAACAAAGTGGCTTCCCGCTCTCTGCCTATCCCTATGTATGCTTAGATCTTTAAAACTAGGCAATGGATTTTGATGACTTTTTTTTATAGATAAAGTGATTCAAGAGGAAGGTTATATGTATAATTCATTTGTGTTTCAAAGATATTAAACTTATATAAAAAAAAGTAAAAAGGATGACAAGATGATTTTTCTGTTCTAATGATGTGTATTTGGTTAGAATTATATCACAATGTGGTAGATAACACTGTATCAGAAGATAGTGGTACTGATAACAAGAGTGTGAAATGTTATAGAAATTCAGTTACCACAGAAAAGACACAAACGAGAAAAGTTAATACCGTGGAAAGATCATTAAAGTTACCGCTATAAGTACTTTCTACCGTTACGTATAAAAGAAAGTGTACAAGCGCTTTTATATGACAAAATGGGAGCAGTGGGCCATGATTAAAATCTTCGAAAACGAGTGAAATAAAATAGTCTAAAACAAAGTTTAAACGCGGAAACCACAGATAAATATTAGCATAAAGCGATGTTCAAGGACTTATTAGCGGGGAAACCAGTTTCTATGATCAATTATTAAGAAAATCTGTAGTTACGCTGCAACGTTAATTTTTACGTGATGAATGCAATTAAAGCTCATACTATGACATATAATTATGATATACCAAGCAACTTACATTTGTGACTAGCTAATTATGAACACAGACAAGTATTATTATTTATTTTAACGCACTATTCACTATTCTATTCGCAAGTTTCACAACGCTACAAATCGAACATGAATGATTTGCCGAATGACATGACACACACAACACAATACCTAAAATTGTCATCAATGACACGACGTATGGTACCTATTTAAGATGGCAGTCTTCTTCTTTTTTTTCGATATGGCAATCAATCCTTTTCAAGGACTATTTTTGCCAGTGTCGAGTACAAGGAACCATAAAATTCAATACTATGACATGCATTTATAATAGGGACATTTGGCAACATATAATAATACTTAAAAGGAAGGAAGGAGGAGGGATGAGTAAATATTTAAATTGTGATATTGTGATATACTAAAAACTTTATAATAGATTTAATATAAACTTTGTTACATTAGGATAGGACAGATGATAGATCACAGGGAAGGGGAGCTCTAAATTTAACAAGGATATTATATAAGGAAAGAGAATCATATAATGGACAGTTAAATAATAAATGGGTGCTTCCATCATCCAAACCACACTAGCATATTGCGGAATCTTTTATCCTTAATGTTTTTAAATGTACTGACGAGCAGCAATGCCCCAACCTCAAACGAGCCAGGGTTGTAACAAGTTTTCGGCTGAGCTTTAATTTAGAAAACCAAGGAGACAATGACACAGCAGGATTAATACTATAGTAAAATCTACCCTTAGATTGAGTAGCCCAGTGCTTGCTCCATTCCTGAACCAACCTCTCTCTGGTTAGTCCACTCAGATCTTGTGAGAATACCTTAGGTTGATCATACCGACCCTGCTTAACAGCTAGGCCAGCCAACTCATCAACGATCTCATTGCCTCGGATTCCCGAATGACCAGGAATCCAAGTCAACGAGACCCTCAAGCCCAAGACCGAGCACTTCTGTAATTCGTTTTTAACGATACTGCTAATCGGATGAAAATTGTTACTTTTAAAAGGGTTTGAAAGAAGGGATTGCAAGAAGCTTAAAGAATCTGAAAATATTACACTCTATGCAAATTTATTTTCAACAATATAGTTTAGGCATTCCAAAATAGCCATACCCTCTCCAGAGAATATAGAAAATAAGTGTGAGTATTTAAACAATTTGAAAACCCCACTAGACCACTGTAAGAACGCTGCACCAACAAAATTATTTGAGTCACTGTCGGGCTTAGAGGCGTCTGTGAAAAATACCCGAGCGCCTGAAAAATGTTCCTTTAAGTAAGTGTCAATTTTTTCATTTATTTCAAAAGAATCTTTACTTATACCAGTTGACAGAAATACTGAAGGAGAAAATGTTATAGATGAAAAGTCAAAAAAGAATAACGGAAAGCAGGGGAAACCAATAAAATCACAATTAAACTTTTTAAAATTTTTGAAACTATTAACTAAATGTGGGACAGGTTTCATACGCCAAAAACTACTGTTTGTAATTAACTCACTTAAAATTCGCAATTTTGTATGAATTGGGTGACTACTAAACTGAAGACATTTATAAAAATAACGATCTGACAAAAATTGCCTACGTAAAAATAGAGGAGGATCCGAACTTTCAACTTGTAGAGCACTAATGGGAGTACTTTTCATTGCTCCTATAACTATTCGTAGACTTTTTGATTGAATTGCGTCTAATCTATGTAGTGCCTGCTTGCTCACAGGAGAAAAAGTGAATGAACTATAGTCTAACAGGCTTCTTATTAATGCATTATAAACTAACTTTAGTGTAAAAGGGTGTGCACCCCACCAGACGCCAGCAAGAGCACGAATAATATTAATGTTCTTCTCACATTTACTTATTACGTAATTTATATGAGGTATTCCATGGAATTTGCTATCAAACTTTCTTCCCAAAAACATTACTTCGTTGGATATGGGCATACGCAAATCGTTTATCATAATTTTACATTCAGGTACAACTTTCTTCCGAGTAAATACTACTATAGAACTTTTGGCAACAGAAATACATAAGTTATTAACGGTGAACCAGTTTGATAAATTTGATAAAGATGACTGGATATTGTCGGCTGCCAAACTAATATCCAAATTCGAAGAATATACAAGAATATCATCCGCATACTGCAATAACGAGCAATGAGGATTAAGATGCAAATCTAAATCATGAGTGTAAACATTATAAAGAAGTGGGCTTAAAGCAGAGCCTTGTGGCACCCCTTTCCAAATAAATCGCGGTGGAAGGTCTGTACCAGGATACCTAAGATAAATAGACCTTCCTGAGAACAGGTTAAAAATAAAATGAACAAATTTATTAGGTCCATGAAGTTTAAGTAATTTCTGTTTTAATATCGTTAAATCAATATTATCATAAGCTGCCGAAACATCTAAAAAAGCACCGACAGTGTATTCATTTTTTGTAAATGATGATAAAATATCAATGGCGAAAATACTATGATTGTCTGCAACGCTTTTGCCTTTTCTAAAACCGTATTGAGATTGCGAAAGAAAACCATTATGTTCTAAGTACCACTCCAGCCTATTTTTTATTAAGTGCTCTGTTAATTTACATAAAACTGAAGATAAGGCAACTGGTCTGTATGATGATGATTGTAAGGGATCTTTATGAGGCTTAAGAATAGGTATTATAATATGTTCTTTCCAAGAGGTTGGGATGTGACCGGTTTCAACTATTAAGTTGATTAAATTAAAAAAAACAACAATGTTTGTTCTTTACAGTTAGCTAAAAAGGAATATGGTATGCCATCCTTTCCCGGTGCCGAATCTGTAACCTGTCCCAATACAAATTTCAGCTCAGAGAGCGTGAAAGCTTTATTCAAGTCAGTATCTTGAGCTGAACTATATGAATAAAGATAAGGTATTTGATGGTTGTTCGGTACAGTTTCTGGAGCTAAGTTATCCAAAAAAGAGGCAGTCCAATCTAGTGAAAATGAGGATTGGGTTATGTCTCTCTTTGAGGATCTAAAGCGTCTAATATTGTTCCAAATTAAAGAAGGTGGAGAATCGGGAGACAACGTGGAACAAAAACGTAGCCATCCTTCTTTTTTCTTCCTTCGAAAGAGACGTTTGCTCGCAGCTGCAATATTACGGTACTCCAAAAATGTTTTGATATCTAAATTATTTTTAATACTATTTTCAGATTATTTCTTTTCTTAATAGCAACTGTGCAATCTTTGTCCCACCATGGCGGGGAAGGAATTTTCCCCCTGGCAATGTTTTTGAGCGGAAAATACTGATCAGCTGTTGCTGTCAACAATTCTGTAAACTTGGTGTAAGAAGACTTTAAGTTCTCCAATGTTAATTCAGGCAGCGTCGAAGTCGCCCTCTCGAGAGCCTGGCCAAAGGCAGACCAATCACAATCCCGTAGCCTATATTTAAGTAAGGGTGCCAATGGAGGAACTTCACTGCAAATAGATGGAAGAGTTAGAGTTATTGGGAAATGATCACTTCCATAGGAAAAAGGTGAACACTTTCACTGGAAAAGAGAAGCAAGAGAAGAAGAACAAAGGGAGATATCTATGTAACTATTTTGTTGCCCAGGAATTCTCTGACGAGTCGGCGATCCGTCATTCAATATACACAAATTAAATTCCTCCATTAACTCCACCACACCCAAACCAAGACTTATTTTTTGGAGCCCCCCACAGTGTGTGGTGAGCGTTGAAATCACCCAAAATAACTACTGGAGGACGCAAGCCTTCCATAATGCTCATTAAAGCTGATAAATTTGTTGATCTTTTGTTACAGATATATATAGAAATGAAAGAAATATT
Source organism: Falcaria lacertinaria (assembly GCA_951449985.1). NCBI lineage: Eukaryota > Metazoa > Arthropoda > Insecta > Lepidoptera > Drepanidae > Falcaria > Falcaria lacertinaria. Next base: position 682,277 of record OX602129.1, read on the forward strand.
ATTTACACATGCTGCAACAACATTAATGTGGTTATCAATTAACCTAGGAAGAGATATAGAAGTAAAAGATATATTATTCTTAATTAAAAGAGCAGATCCACCCCAACCATCTGCTCTGTCATCTCTAAGCACAGAGTACCCAGAGATGCCAAAATGAGACTCTGGTTTTAGCCAGGTCTCAGATAATGCAATAATAAAAAGTTTATATTTATTAATTAAAAAAATTAAGTCAGATTTGTTTGAATTAGCACTTCTACAGTTCCACTGCAGAATTGTGTCCATGTTTGAAAAGTTTAAAAATGGAAACAGATATACTGTTAATAAGTGGTAGCGCAACAGAGTCAGATAAATTGGCATTCATAATTGTATTTATAAGTGTAGTCAAAAGTTTATTTATATCATCAAAGTCAGGTTTATTCTCTTCCTTATCAGTAGCATACCCACAGCCATTATTTGGTGCAGGCATAGAAAAAGAGTTGACAATGCCCTCATGTGCCGCTCGATCAAACCCTTTAGGTTGTGAAGCCCTCACTTTTGGGCTGCTAATGACTGTTTTACGATATGATGAGTTCACTGCTGTCTGATTCTTTTGTAACACGGTAGATGTAGAATTATAATTAGGGTTAGGAGTGGATAATATTTGTGAGTAGGAGGTTTTTGTATGTGGGAAGATCTTCATAGCTTCTTGATATGAAACTGTATGGTTTGACAGGTATGTTTTAATATTAGTTTGTCTGATAAATTCAGGACATTTTTTGTCCGTACTAAAGTGTTGACCTTTACAATTTACACAAACTACAACCTCAGATGTGCAGCCTGTGCCATCATGATCCTGTCCACATCTGAAGCAGCGAGGCATTCTTCTGCATTGATTACGAGTATGACCAAAGCGGCAACAATGAAAGCATTGAATTGTCAGATAAACATATTGAACAACAGGAAGAGATGTAAAATGACTGAAAACCCTTAATGGAAGAGACTGGCCATCAAAAGTTAGAACTACTGTCTGTGTTGGGATCCAGATAACCCCTTCAGAGGAGACGGAGCGTCGCCTCAAGCGTCTTGATTTAATTATTTTTCCACAGCCATCTGGAATGCTAAGATTCCTTATAATGTCTTCATGGCTCCAGTCAATTGGGACTTCCCTAACCAGCCCCATTTTAGTTATATTCAATGTTGGAATAGTACCTTTATAATTATGCTTTAATAAAATATCATTTAACAAAAAATTTTTTGAGTCATTGCATGTTTTAAACTGTATAGAGAGTCTATTTCTACCAATTCTTTTAATCCCATTTTGCAAAATATTTTTAAAATTGTTTTTGTATAAAAAATGCCCAAACTTGATGGGGTGGAGAGTGATAGATGCAGAGCCAATCAATTCAATGTGGACCAAGTAGGGACCCGGGTCTGTTTCCTTGTAAGTCTTTCTATATACTAGCGAAGTTGTACCATTTAATCCACTCTTTGCTGTGTCATCATCCCTAGCCTCCCTTGCTACAACCCGCTCAACAACTGATTGAGACAAAGCTTGTTGTATCGGTTTTGCAGAAAATGAAAGAGTATCTTTTTAGTAGAAAGTTTTTTCGAAGTTCTTCGCTTTACAATTTTTTTGGAATATTTAACTAGCTGGAAGGGAGCTGCGTCTTGTGATTGTATCACATTAGCTGCTTCAATAAGAGCGGCGAGAGGGTCTGGTGGCTCGGGATCTGGCTCAATCTCCATTTTAGGCAAGAAGGAAAATATAAAAACTTACCAATACGTACACTATATTACAATTCTATTAAAAAAACTACACTATTAACACTAATTTTCACTACGAAATAAATAAAAAATAATTATAAGAATATGAAAAAGATAAATTTTCGCCCGCCCTGTTCAAAAGCCCGCCAAAAAGTCCAAGATGGCAGTCATTTTGACAGCCAAAAAAGTCGAAGTGCTCTCGAGATACTAGAGCTCGAAGGAAACCATAAGTGCAGATTAAAACCGGTATTTTTTAGATTGTTTAACGAATGCGTTTTTAGAGCAGTCTTTGGCGGGAATCAGGCGGAGTGGTTGAGACTTTTTCCAGTGTCTCGTTACTTGTGTTATAGTGACAGATTTAGAGGAACATTGGAAATAATGCTATAATATGAGTTTTTGGTTAAGTAATTTATCATGTTGGTCAATAGGATACCTCTCATCTAAAGGCGTGTTTTGATCTGCTACTGCCGTGGATTGTCTCCAGAAACTCCAGTATTAGAATGACACTAGGCATTTTAATTCAACAAACACAAAAGAATAATTAACTTGAAGATTCTCTAACACTCGACACTGGCGACGATAGTTAGGAAGAAGAAGAAAGCGTTTTTAGATCGTAACTCTGCTTCTTCTTCTTACTAAGTGTGGCAATCAATCCCTTCAGGGACTATTTTTGCCAGTGTCGAGTGTTAGACTTTTCATGTTTCAAAATTTCTCGTGTTTGCCGCATCACAATGCCTTGTGCCATGCATTCTAATGCTTATTGGAGTTTCTGGAGACAATCCACGGCAGTAGCAGATTGGAGCACGTCTTTAGGTCAGAGGTCACCTATTGACCAAAATGATAAATCACTTAACCCAAAAGTCGTATTATCGCATTATTCCCAATGTTCCTATAAATCAGTCACTAAATTAAATTTTACTGCACATAATGACACCAAAAATACACATTAAAGATCACTATAACACTATTTCCGAGACACTGGAAAAAATCTTGACCACTCCACCTGATTCCCGCCAAAAACTCCAGTTCTTAACTCAGATCCTGTTAAACAATGTAGTTAGAACTTTGCGATCAACAAAGTTACGCCGCGCCGGTTAAAACTATGCCTTACAGTTTGCATATATATAATTACACGCACTCATCTACTACGAACTAAGCCTTGCCTTGCCCACGCACTACATGTTTGAAAAACTGGCGTTACTTCGTTGTTCGCAAATATTCCATCGACCATTTTCAAAAAGAATTAGATTGCCATAAAAAAATATAAAAAGTACCACCAAAAGTGACGTTTCTAAATTTGAATGACAACTTATTGTCAGACTCACAGTTAAAGATCTTCTCTCTCTTGTAGATACTCCCTTCGTCAAAAAACTATCAGTAATTATTGACATTAACAAAATTAAACTTTAACACTATAATGTGTTCTCTTAAATAAATTTCTCCATTTTATTTAATATAATTAAACTATAAATTTTCCACTGACCAGTCTCCATCGTTTATCTTCACCTACCACTAATAAACGTCCACTACGTTTAGTACTTAAGTACTCTGTACCTACCACACCACTTGACATTGGCGGAATAGCTGTATATAAGCTCGTCGCCATTAACTTAAAGAAGAAGAAGAAGATAAGCTAAAGATCCTCTAGGCCAAAGATCGTTGTCGGTTGTTGTGAAAATATATTTCTATTTTCACTAATATTAATAACCTTAAAGTTTTTATAAAACTGTTTTTTGTTCTCCTCACCTCACTTTGGAATAATGCTGTATAGAAATGCATTAATAAGTAGAATAAGGAAATATGTAGGAATTTCTTCCCGGAAACTCAGCGCTATTACTTCTATTTTAGAGAAAGCAAGTACCGGTGATAAAACTGAAGTAAAGGTAATTTATATCAATGTTTCATTAGTGAATTATGTATTCAGTCTCTGCTCCGACTAAAACTCCATATCAAATTTACTTTACAGGGCTGGGTAAAGAACTTACGAATCCAAAAAGACCTTATATTCGCTGATGTATGCGACGGGTCGTGTGCTAAAAGATTACAGATCGTGATTCCTAAAAAGTTCAAAACAGATACCTTGACTTACGGGGCTTCAGTTCACGTTGTTGGCAAACTCTCCAAGAGCCCTAGAGGCCAGATTGAATTGGTCGCTGATGATGTCAAAGTTATAGGTAAATGCGTAGTCTTAGATGGATATCCATTTAACCCTAGAACAACACACCCTCCCGAGTACACGCGCGAATATCTCCACTTAAGATGCAGGACAAACTACACTTCTGCTTTGTTAAGAATTCGCAGTGCTGTCACAAAACACTTACACGACTATTTTGCTTCACAATGTTACGTTAACATACATACTCCAATATTGACTTCTAATGACTGCGAGGGAGCAGGGGAGGTGTTCAAGGTACAGCCTGACAATGAGGAAACCGTTAAAGCTATGATGCAGGAAGGTAGAGACAAAGATACTGTGTATTTCAATAATAAAACATTTCTGACGGTGTCAGGTCAGCTACATTTAGAAGCGATGTGTAGAGGGCTGGGAAACGTCTACACATTAGGCCCCACATTCCGAGCAGAAAACTCAAGATCCAGACTACATTTGTCAGAATTCTACATGCTGGAGGCAGAGTTAGCTTTCTGTGACTCTTTAGAACAGTTACAAAACTTCATAGAAGATTTATTGAAGCATGTCTTCATTGAAACTAGAAATTCTAATGAAGATGATTTGTTTCTTATTGATAAGGAAAAGAAATTGCCCTCTTGGGTTGATAAAAGGTTTGTAACTGTAACTTATGATGAGGCAAAAGATATCTTGCAAAGGAGAGGCATGGTGGTAACTGATGATATCAATAAGGAGCAGGAGTTGTCATTGGTGGAACATTGCAATGGAGTGCCCGTGTTTGTGGTGAAGTGGCCCAAAGAACAGAAGTCATTTTATATGAAGGAATGTGAAGAGGATAACACAAAGGTATACCAATAGCATGCTCAGTTGATCTCTTGCTCTCCTTTTTTACTGCCAACCAAATGACTATATTATTTGGTAATTTGTAGGAAGTTGTAACTGACTTTAACCTTTCTACCCAGCCCTATCTTTAGCAAGTAATGCTAGGTGTAAAGCTTAAAATAATTTTCCAGTCTTATGTTGTATACAATATATGCCCCAATTACAGAATATACTACAAAGGTGATCACTTACCATAAGGTGGGCCATAACCCTATGGTATGGTCACCTTAGCCTTATTGGTATTTTTTAACTTTCATAAGTGTCATAGTGATTTTGATTGTTAATAAGTAATTATTATTTTTAATATATTTTCCACATTCCAGGTAGACGCGCTAGATCTGCTTATGCCAATCACAGGCGAAGTGGTAGGCGGGAGTCTCCGCGAAGATGACTATGAGAAGCTCAAAGCTAAGCTGCCTTCGGAACACCTCAACTGGTACCTTGAGCTGAGAAAGTTTGGCAACATTCCCACTGGAGGGTTCGGGTTAGGTTTGGAAAGACTTCTACAGGTTTTATGTAGTCTAAATAATATCAAAGACACTCTACCTTTCCCAAGATGGCCACATAATTGTGATATGTAGTATCCTGTTGTAATTAGGAATGTTTTCCTTCTGTTTGTATAGTCAATATGTAAAAAGTCTATCAGTATGTAGAATGTAGGTTTTTATTGATGTTAGCATTGTATAGATAAGCTAAGTTATTTATTATATTGTCTTCTTTGCTACAGATCTATTATTTGTTACATTACATGACATGTGTATCCTGATAGTTGATAATATGTAAGAGGTTGTGAATGCTGGAACTAGAACGGGCAACACTCAGTTCAAATATAAAAGGTATATGGCACTTTGCGAGAAGTCATTGTTATCAAAGTGGATGCCGGTTTTATAAACATGTAGTGTGTGGGCAAAGCGTAGTTTCGTTGTAGGTATGCGCGAGAAATTGTGATTATGTATTTACAGTGCAAGGCGTAGTCTTAGCCGGCGTCACTTCGTTCGCAAAGTTCCTACAGATCTTTTTATTTGGTCTGATGGCAATCACGATTGAGTCACCTTTAAAGAGAAAGCTTTGGGTAATTTTAATTAATGTATGAACTTTAATCTATTATAGTTATGTGCAATGTGCTATACAGAATATGAATAATCATTCATCAGTAACAGAAAACGAATTATGTATAATAAACTTGACCCATGGCTACATACTTTACCAATAAATATTCAATAAGTTTTGCTTGTGAACAGAGAGGAAGTGGTGTATAATGAATAAAACAAACTAATATTATTCATGTAGACATTTATTTACAATAATTAGAACTAAACCAAACCAATTGTGATACTGATAACCGATAAATTATAAAATAAAAGAGCGGTAAAAATATATTGTATTTTTCATTAATTTTAAAAGTAATGTGCTGATTCAAGATAAACGATACATTTATTTTATCATGAAAACTGTTTTTAGGTATGTATTTTTTTTTCTATTGCCACCAGTTTGTAAGCACTAACATTAGTTATTTTTATGTATTAAATTATTCGAAATAAACTAAAGCAAACCCATCCCTGAATATTTAAAAAATAAAAGAAATAAAACACAAAACCAGTTTTCAAACAATCTTCAATGAACACAAGAGATTCTACTACAATACTAGGCAATACGACTAAAAATAACTATACACTTTATATACAGTAAGAATAATTGAATTATTTACATGCGACGTATACAATGTATCGTACCGTCAAATAACACATTGTCGATGATTATAAGTCGTGAACTTAACTTTAATATCACATTTCGTTTAAATAAATCTTATTATTACACACATAGTTAGCTCGTTAGTGAAGCTATGTGAAACTTTAAATTATATTATTTGAGTGCCACTGAACTGCCTAACGCCAGTGCCGGTAGCAAGAACATTTTTTGACGACGCATTCGAAGACATAACTCACGAAATGTAAAAAAAATCATCAATCAAATTATAGTTCCACTTTTCACCGCCGCAGCGCTGTTCATTTTCTAATACAAAAATAGTCGAAGGCGATACGAATACGTAGTCGCAATTATTCTTGCTCGAGCTACAGTTTGGATCATGAAAACGCTAGAAGCTATAAATATTGTTATAGTTCTATCTATCTTAGATGTATATCCTATACACATACTATTTGTTAGTAGTAAATTACAAAATTACATAATTTCAAAGGCAAATTGCAGCGTGTTAGCGCCAATACTCTATAGGGTCCTAGCAAATGGGTACAGTTCTTAAATGGGTACAGTTCTTAAATTAATAACATGTTTATTCCAATGTATAATTAACGCAAACAAATCTATTCAAATGCTACCCAACAGAAATAGTGTATTTGAAATACTTAGTTATCATGTAAAATTATTTATGAATTATTATTAAATCTGTTTTTTGTTATTATACAAAGTTAAAATTAACAGTTATTATTATATTTATATTTTAATGAATCCCTATCAATTCTACTACCAGCCAGTAACTTTCATTTTTAATTTAACCAATAATTAACAAAACTAAATATACACTTGTATGTTTTACAATGTTAATTAAAATATACCAATTACAAATACTTATATACAAATTACATTGTTATTTGAATGTGTATGTCATTAGCTACTATTAGTAAAACTAATGTTAAATTTATTAGCATCAAGGTATTTAACACTCCTTTGCAATCACATTACTTTTATTATGAAAACCAAACCCTTTTAGAATAAGAAAATATTACTAGGAATTCATTTGGACAACTCCTTTATTGTCTGTGCACCTGGAGAGTGTCGTTTTAAACAATCGCTAGGTGGTACGGCAAGCGCTAATTGAATTTAGCTAAGAAAGAAAAACTTTTACACTAATCATGGGAAATTACTGAAATACATAAATTACAAAAGAAATCGCAGCAGAATCCGCTAAAAAGATATTCGAGGGAGATAGAAAACAACCCTATAATTATAATTTAAAATCCATGCAATTAATCTCTTGCCCTCGCATAGCTTAGGCGTAGTTATTTTGACACAATACAAAAACAGATGCGATTTCGATAGCCATATATTACATCTCTTTTCATTCTGTGTTACGTATCTTTCCGCACGTTATATTTAAAGGCCGTTACATGATAGAACACAATCCGGACAGTTCGTTCCCTCTAACGACGGGCGGTTGTCGCGAGAGCTGTACTCCCTCGAGTGAGGGCTTCAGGGTGTACACCAACTCGGGCTCCTCTCCTGGGGGTAGAGGCTCGTCATCAGCGCTGATGTCTTCCAGCATCTTGTCGTCGTGGTTGTTGGTCACGAAGGAAGGGAGGGCCTGTACGAGAGAAATAAAATATATTTGACATTTTTTTTATAATAAAATATATTTGACATTTGTACATGTTTAATTAATGTTCAAGATAGCAAGCAAACGTACAGCTCACCGATACTTTAATTGAAGCCATGCAGTACATAGCATGCAAAAATCCTCAATATAAAAAAAAATATGTTTAGATAACCATTCATAAAAACAGTTTCGGGTTAATCGGTAGTTTATTATATACACGTACAGACATTGCTGTACAGTGTTAATTATATTTATCCAGTCTGGGAACACCAATAACAACGAGTCAGTTAGGGTGTCACCGGTTGCGAGAATTGTCTTAATTTATTGTTTTAATATTGGAACCCGACTGGGGATGAAATATGGGTCGGATAATGGGAAAACCCACGGGAGATCCCAATCCGCCCTATGTCTCTTTTTAAGCTCATGGTGTGATCACTGTGCTTAAGGGGTTTGAACCTGGCCCCATCAGATGACAGGTGGTGGTGGAGCACAAGGCTGGCGGTCCGGGCGGTACCTTGGAGATGTTGATGCGGATCCCGCCGGGCGCGGCGGCGGGCGGCGCGGCGCTGAGCTGCGTGTTGCCGTCGATGGACGACACCACGCCGCCACCGGCCGGGGACGGCTCCAGCACGCGCGGCGCCGCCTCCTCCTCCATCGTTATTATCGGCTCGTCGTCTGTACACCACAATATTATTATTGAAGCGACATATAATAATAATAATACTTGGTGAGGTGACCGCCATGTGGTGTGCGGGGTTGACTCGGCGGTCATTGTCCCGATAGTTGTTTCTGTGAACGGTCTCATAGCGAAGAGTCTCGACCAACACCTCAAGATGCTCTCGCTCGATGGTTGGGTCAAGGGTCGGATACAGAAGGCAGTAAGAATATTGTAAAAAAAAACACCTAGACTAAGATTTGAACTAAATAATAATAATAATGCTTGAACATTATCACACAGCGCCATCTGGCCCCAAACTAAGCAAAGCTTGTACTCTGGGAACCAGCAGCTGATACAATACTTATATTCTTTTTTTCGTCGAAAGATGGTACCTGCTGGATATATTTGTTTCTGAAACTTCTCACGTATACTTTTTTATTTACTTTTAATTAAATATTTGTATTTTAGCTGTCACATTATCTTGTAACAGAAATGTCAAAAAATGTAATTATATTATTTTAAATATTATATATTACTAAATCCCAGAGATTCCACTATAAAAAATTTATTTTTCTTTGTACCTGGGTCTAGGGGCTCTTGCTTGATCTTGACGGAGGCGAAGTCTATCTTGGCCTGGCGGTCCCGCTGCGAGCGCTCCTCACAGGTCTCGTCGTCGGTGTCCGCCTCCTCCACCACCACTTCCTCCACGGGCTCCGCCTTCAGCACCACGTCGTCTTCCTCACCCTCCTCGTCGATCTAACACGACAATATTAACCAAGCTGTTACTAGAAATAATTGGTCAAGTGCAAGTTGGACTCGCACACAGCACTCTGTACTTACTTACCGCAGAAACACAACACCACATCAAGTAGTGTTATTTCACTGCGGTCTTCTGTAAGGTGGAGGTACAGTCCCAGTCGAGGGCTGTTCCAATTTAAAACGGGGAAACCCACGGGAAATCTCAAATCGCCCACCTCTTTTTAAATGTTTATAAGTTACCTCGACAGGTTCGGAGTCCTTGACCTCAGGTTCAACGACCTCGACGACGGACTCGTTGTCCGACTGGTCGAGTGTATCGTCTACGTCTTTAATCTCTATGGCCTCTTCCATTTTCTCTACGTCTGTCACTTCATCTGTTGCTTCTTCTTTCGGCGTTTCTTCTTTCGTTAGTGACGCCTGGGGAGAACAAAAACGATAAATATATACATATGTCTATTATACTCGAAGCTATGCCGACGGAGTCGAATTAGAGCAGCAAAGTTAAGTTTGTCATTTCAACTGGTTTGTTTTTAGTAGGAACGTCATTTTGTTTTTTGAACGTCACTTTGACGTAGATACAACACCGAGGGTGTTGTATCTACGTCAAAATGACGTCATGGTGATTGAAATTTTCATACAAATCAGTTATTTTGCATTTTTTTATTATTTTAATTATTTTGCATATGTTGATACAAAATAATTGAAAAGGTGCAATGTGCTGTAGGTACCTTGTACTCTTCGAAGCAGTCGGGGTGGTAGTTGCGGTCGTCGTGTCGCACGGAGTTGCGCAGATGCCACTCCTCGTGGTCCTCGTTGTAGAACTGCAGGAAGGGGTCCCCGCAGAGCGCGCAGGCCTGCGCCTCCGGCGCGCCGCCCGCCGCCACGCTCGGCGCCGGAGCCGCGCCCGCCTCCGCGCCCGCGCCCGCGCCCGCCTCCGCGCCCGTCTCGAACCAACTCTTCTCTGCAACCATAATAACACCTCAACATCCACCTTCAAACCAGAGGGGTCATATAGTCGAAGCTTTGATTGTCATAATAAAAAAGTCGAGGTCTAGTCAGGCTCCAATTCGATTACAATAAAAAAAAAACTTTTTTTTTATAGCACTAAGGTGGCAAACAAGCATACGGCCTGCCTGTTGGTAAGCGGTCACCGTAGCCTATGGACGCTTGCAACACCAGGGTATCACTCGCGCGTTGCCGTCCCGAAGTCAAATTTCAATACTACTTTAATAATTAGAAAACAATGCTAATACAGAGCATGTGTCCGTGAAGGTGAAGTGTGTTATATGTAAAACAATTGTAAAGTTCTGTTAAAATCAAAGAAATATCAAAATGTCTCTGAGAATGTAACTGTAAACTGCTTATTTCAATAAGGCACTCTGTGTTTCTGTCGTAGGATCTGCTTTTTTTTTATAAATCCTGATCTATCCCATTCCACTCGGTGGTAGTGCCGCGAGTGTACTGTGTGTCTCACCGCGCTCGTCGAGGTCCTCGAGCTCCTCGTACTGCAGCCAGTCGGCCAGGTCGTAGTGCCAGTGGCGGGAGTGCGCCCTCCTGGCGGAGTCCCGCTCGCGGCGGTTCTGCCGGAAGTGCCAGTCGAGGTGCTGCGAGTAGCGCACCGTGTGCTCGGGCGGGAAGCGCGCGCCGCAGCCCGAGCACTGCATGCCGCCGTACAGACGACTCACCAGCGACGCCTGCTTGCTGCACACACCCACGAACACACATACTGATATACCAAACTAGCGACCCCGCCCCAGCTTCGCAAGGGTTACACAATACCTATACCAACATTATAAAGCTGAAGAGTTTGTTGAATCTTAGGAACTACTAGTTCGAATTGAAAAAATATTTTTGTGTTGGATAGTCCAATTATCTAGGATTGCTTTAGGCTATATAACATGACGCTGCGACCAATAGGAGCTACCCGTGCGAAGCCGGGGCGGGCCGCTAGCTAATGATACATAAAAACCTTCCTCTCTAATCACTCCATCTATTAAAAAAGAACCGCGTCAAAATCCGCTACGTACGTTACTTTACGTAGTTTAAAGGTCTAAGCATACATAGACAACAGACAGCGGGAAGCGACTTTGTTTTATACTATGTAGTGAAGACACTTTTAACGAATCTCCATCAATATAATGTACCAAATTAAAAAACCTATCTATAGTCATTTCTAGTAAATAAATATTTCTGTAAACCCTATTTTTTTATACCACTAAGGTGGCAAACAAGCATACGGCCCGCCGGATGGTAAACGGTTTCCGTAGTCTATGGACGCTCGCAACACCAGGGGTATCACTAGCGTATTGCCGACTCTAGACTCATAAGTAAATAGTTTCATCATCATGGTAACAATTTAATTAGGTACCTAACTGAACAAAGATATAACAACACTTACACTTTCAACGTATCCGACTTGAGCAAATCAACTTTGTGTACAACGCTCTTGTCTTCTATTGGCTTAGGTTTCTCCTCCACTTTGGGTTCCTCCTTCGACTCGCTCTTCAATACATTTGGCACTTGGACGATGCCAGTGGCCACCAGTTTGGCAAACAAATCGTTGACATTAATGTTGCCTAGAAGTGGTAGAGCCGGCTTCTCCTCAGCGGGAGTGTCGAGGCCAGGAATGCTCTCTGGCTTCACGAACAGAGGCTCGGCCACGCTGTACTCGGAGCCTGACGCCGGGGTCATGCTCAGGTCCATGCTCGACGGCATCACACTCGCCAGCATATTTAAACCTGCACAATCATAAAATCATATTTATTCGAGTACTCGTGTGTAATAAATTATCAATAGAATCTGTAGCATAGCGTAGATGAAAGGCTAAAGAAGCGTATTTAAAACGTATGTCTACTTTTTGTCCATGATTATATCAGCAATCGATGAACGGATTCAAAGAATAATATAGACTTCTATTTATCTGGCTCTAAAAATGCTTTGGCTGGCGTCCCAAAGGATGGTCAGACCGCACCTAGAGATCCCAATCAGCGCAGCACTCCACCAGACAAATGAGCGTAACCAATGGGGAGACATCATTGGCAAGATTATAAGGAGTCACGATCCTCAGCAAAGAGGCAACCATTGAGAAGATAAAGAAACGTGCTTTCCCAAGGATTTTATGTCCATCCGGACGAGTACCTATAGACTACCTATTGAATTTGTTTTTCATATTTGTGTAACAAAACGTTAGAAAACCAATCTTGGCTTACTCTTACCTTGATGTTCAATATTCATCTCCGGACTGGGTGTTTTGATGGGCCTGTCGACGGATAGTTTTTGGTCCACCTCCATTGAATCACTATCCTTCACGTGTCCGACGTTATTCGCGATCGCCGCCACAGCCGGAGCGCTATCACCTTCCATATTCTCAATGCGCACCAACCCCGGACGAATATTACGCGGAAGCGCCGAGAACCTCACGAAATACTTCTCATTGCCAATAAATATAGGCTTCGGCAAATCCCCAAACTCTACTTTAAATGGCTGTTCGTTGATTAGGACAGTTCTCAAGGCATCCGCGAAACGGATGGTGAAATATTGTCCGTTGATCATAAACTTCTGCACTTTAGCGTCCAAATAAACAGGACACATCTGTGTAGCGTTTACAATAAGGTTAATTTTACCGGCAACTAAGTCTGTGCGCTTGACTTTACCGATATCTACTTGCGGCAAGGGTCCTTCAAGGTGAAGCAGTCTTGGCTTCCCGTCGATTATGACCCCCAAGGGTTGCCCACCAAAGAAGCATTCGTACCATCTCCCGTTAATGTACAACTCTCTCGTCGGCGCTCCAAACCTTATATCGAACGTCTGGTCATCTATCTCTATCTGTTTGTATCCTTCGTTAAAGGACAGCACTACTGAATCCTTATTGTCAAACGTGATCCGCCTACAGCCGGGCAAGAACTTAATCTCCCTAGGATCGTCCCAATCGAGCATGATAACTGCAGTTTCCCCGTAGAACCTGATCTCTCTGGGTATGCCATCAATTTGGATCGTCTTGACGGGATCTTGGTCGATGTATTCAAGGATTTTGTAATCAGTCGGTGGTATGGCGAAGCCTGCCACGCCCAGCGGCAGGGGCGACTCGCACCTCTCGTACGGTTTGAGCGGGCACTCGCCCTGGCACATGCCGATCAATGGTGTGGGGAGGAGCGGCATCCGAGGCTCGAACGGCGGCCTCATTCCCCGCTTGTCGAACTTCGCCCTGAAGAACGGAGCCGGGCCTCTAAACCGCCTGGGCATGTACTCGTCGTTCCTCGGCCTCGGCCCCCGCCACATGGGGTGGTAGGGCCCAAACATCATCATCGGGGGCATCGGGGGCGGCCCCTTGATCATCGGCCCGTCTAGCGCGTCCATCCTCATATCGGAATCCTGCATGTTATTCTGGCTGTTCGGTGGCGTGTCCACAAACATTGCAGGCGTTATTCTCTCGTCGATATCTCCGAACGTGTTCCTCTCTTTGGGCGATGATTTTGGGCTTGAAACTTTATTGTTTTCATCGATGTGAGCCTTGAGTTTCCTCTTGGACATTTCTAGGGACTCCCTCTGCTTGGCCTCCTTGAGTTTCAACTTCTCGTTGAGTTGCAGTACTTGGTACATCAGTGTGTTGTATTGGTCCTTGTTCAATGTGCCGTCATTGAATTGCTCCTTGGCTTGGGACATGATTATAGAGATGGTCTTCTTGTGGTCTGTCGCGTCGAAGTCTTCGGGGTTCTCCGCCCTTAGGTCCGTGTCTTCCGTGCTCAGACTGCGTCGCCTCTCCTTCTCTATGCCTACAATAATAAAAATAAAATACGTACATGTATTACAAGGAAGAAAAATTATCATGAAATCTGAGATCTAGCCATGATTTAGCCCCTACCGTAAAATTAGTTGCGCTGCACACATCAAACGATAGTATTATAGCGTTCAACACTGTTAAAAGTGGTAACCAATCAAAATTCTGATGAAGTAACGATGATTAATGTTGGTATTTACGTATGTTCCTAACGCCTAAGCCATCTATAATCATCCCATTTTGATGAATATGGTGTCAATCAAGTCGTTATTATGGCCCGGGTAACAAAGGCAAGTAAATTTTACCTAGTTAACGACTTTAACCGATTTCCTTTTTTAGCGCGGGTTTAAATTTTTTTTTCATAGTTGCGTTACAGATTTTCAAACTTTTTACTTGTTACTTCACTAATTTATGGGTCAAATTACTTTAAAAATCATGAGATGGATAGCCTTTGAGTACCAGCGAGATGGAATCGCGTTAAGTAAACAGCAATACTTACTCGGCGACTTGCAAAACAGAAGTGGCCGCCCCAATCGGTCCTTTCCTTTCGTAGCTTCGGCCAACTTCGCTCTCACAAGCTCCAATTTGGAAGGAGCCTTCTTCACTTCTTTGTCCTTGTCTTTATCTTTTACTTCCGTCCAATCTTTCTTCGGGGAGCTTTGGGGGGACATGTCCACGTCATCATTGTACTCCTCGGCGTCTTTTGTTTTAGGGGACTCGGATATAGAGGGGGGCGGGGGGGCACTGACCTCATCCACCTGCGGTAACTGACGGAGGTCGACGTCCTCATTGCCGAACAATCTGGAAGGATGGGGTGGTTTGTTCAAACTGATCCTCGTCCTGTAGTGGTAGCAAGAATATGTTTGACCACGTATTCGAGAACGTAACTCGCAAAATGACAAATATTTCATACTAATTTTTAGTTCCTCTTTTTCCCGGCGCAACGCTGTTCATTTTTCCCATACAAAAATAGTCGAAAGCGAAACGAATAAGTAGTTGATAGATGTTGCTGGGGCTACTGTTCGTGAGAGTGCGATACAGTAAAGAGCTTAAATACCACAAACAAATATTGGTGCCGTTTCCCTTTTTCAATCGACAAGAGTAAAATTATGTTGTTCATTGAAACGAAAATATTCATCCTTTTTAGGACGAGGACAAAATTTAATTTTACAGAACTAAGCTTTAATTTATTGTAATTTAGGCTAGCGTGTGTGACAAGAAAATCAGCACTACTTACTTAACTAAACTACATATTTAAACTATAAATTTCCTTTAATCTGCCTCTTAGTTCAGGTTATAAGCTTGCAGTGCTAAGCAAAAATGTACTGTATTGTATATTACATAAGGTTAATTGTAAATTAAACTCAAAAAGATTGGTTGGTGTTTTAAACCATTGTTTGTAGGACGTATGTATGTGCATCGCCCAGCTGTTGAAGACAGCTGAAGGAGGAAAGTGATACTTACAACAGAAAACTGTACTTATCTAAAATTTACTTAATTTTGACATCGGTTGCTTGCTTAGAGAAAGCGTTAGATTTTTTTATTGTTACATTAATATGAAAGAATATGTCCCACGCCCGGGAGTTAAGACTCTTAAACAAGTAATAAGGATGGAGCTCACTGAACCTATTTTTAACAGACTTAAAAAAAGTAGTTTTTAAAAATTCGTGTGCATGTATTTTTTGCGTTCTCTTTTAAATTTATCCCTTCATTGCATCCCGTTTTTTAAATTAACATTTAACTTCCTCATAATCTTCTTCAGACTCCCTCTGTCTTCTTATCGAGTCCCTCCCCGTAATTCCTTCCTACTTACTCTTCGCTCAACTTACATTCCTCCTCAAAGCATACACCTACATTATCTAAATGTCTTTAGCACCGGTTAGGAAAGCCACCTGAGAACAACCGGCAAGAAACTCAGGTGCTGGACTGTAGCCTAAGCAACAACAACTTTCGACTACGTATTCATCAACATAACTCTCAAAATGACAAATTTTCATACGAATTTTTAGTTCCGCTGTTCGCCGGCGCAAAGCTGTTCATTATTCCCATACAAAAATATTCGAACGCGATACGAATACGTAGTCTTGGTTTTACTTACATATCAAACCTGTCAACTTTATTTTTCTTAGGTTTCCCTTCGGCCGCCTCCGTGGAGGGCCTCTTTTGCGTGACCGGCGCCGGGGCGGGGGCGGGGTCAACGACCGGCTGCAGAACCCTAAGGTCCACATCTTTGCTCTCACTCAACACCAATTCCGGTACATCTGAAAATTTAACTCAATGTTTATGTAGTCTTAAGGTCTCAATTTCCTGGTCAACCCTTTTACCTGTCCACCGAACTCGCTTGAAGACTCGTTTCCAATCTTTCTGTTTCACTGAATTGTTTTTTTTATTCTACTAAGGTGACACCTGGTAAGCAGTCACCGTAGCCTAGACGCTAGTAATATCAGTATTACTAACGCACTGCCAAACATATTGTTGTATATACGAGGTACCTACCTTAATAATTCTGAACATTTGACCTTATGTAGCAGCTAATTATAAGTATTTTATGAAAGGGACTAGAGTCCAGAGTGGCGCTTTTTAGCAAATAAGTTCCTAAGTTTTTTTTTTCTTAAATCTCGTATGTATATTATTTATATATTTTCTTCAAACTTTAAATTCTTACAATAATAAAAAAACTTGAGCTTATAAGTATATCCAAGACCAAAGATTAAAAAATACCAAGTCGAAATGGCTCGACCGATTTCCATTAATTTTTTTTTGTTGCCAAATTTAAATTCTGTACTTATACCTTATTTACGTACTTTTACTTATTATGTACTTTTTGTAATACCTAAACCTTTCCCCGAGCCCAGATGAAAAAGAAGAACGATTTTTTAAATATATTTTTTTGCGATTTGTTACTAATTTCTCTTGAGCTTAAATATTCCTCAGAATCAGTGATGACGTAACTGATTACATTCAGACAGAACGCAACCTCCTTTTGCAACACCACGGTGTCACCCACGGGTTAGCGAATTTTACCCATGTTTAATCTTATTAATTAACCCAAGTACATAGAGTTAGTAGGTAAGTATGTAGACTTTATGTACATAGATGATACTTGTAACACTGAGTAAATCTTGATACTTGAAAAATTAATAAACGCATAACTATAAAATTGCAGAAAGAACCATTACATGTGTAAAAAATATCAAGATATTTTTACTTCCGAACCAATGTATTGTAAATATGGGCTAGTATTTCTTAGAACAAAATGTGGTATCTAACGAGGCGAAAAATTAAATTACAGGTAATTTAAACTAGTGCACGAGAGTGGGAGACGGGAGTATTGTATATCATAGGCATGGCAGTCAGTTCCCATAACAAATAATAATTATATCACAGCGATATAGTCATAGAGCTTGCAAGTTGCAACGATGCCAACCTTCTACTCTTTGAATCGGAAAACATTACCAACCATTTCAGGCATACAAAATAAAAAAATGTGCCAATAAGCTAAATTTATAACATATTAAATCTAACAAAATGTCAATCATAATCGAACAAATATTATAGCTTAGAAAACTGTTGAAACAAAATAAAACTAAATCGAAACAGCCATTTATGAGCTAGGATGCGTCAGAGCCCGTTACATATACACCGTGCGTTCGTAACGATACACACGTTAAGCTTATAACCGCCCCTTTTTGCGTCGGGTTAAAATGGGACAGATTTACATAACCACCGGTCACTTTTTTATACCATTGAGGGCACAACGGCGGTAAGCGGTTACCATAGCCTATGGACGCTTGGAATACCGGGATACTAGATGTTTGGCACACAAAATGCCGATCCTGCTAAAATAATTAAATTGAAAAATGCTTAACAAGCTTTTATTTAGTTTCACCTGCCGGTGACCGTAGTAATCAAATCTTGCAGGTTAAATTTGACCCACTTCGCAGTGTCGATGCCGCCATTTTTAATCCAATATGGCGGACGTCACGTTATGGAGATTTGTATTTTCCACAGTAACCCCTTTGATATAGGTATCAAATGGAAGGGCTTGATGAGCCGAACACAGTCAGTAGTGACGTTATTCTAAATCCAATATGGTTGCCGCCGCAGAGGACGATTTATAATTTCCACATTAACCGCTATGATATGGAAAAAACTGAATGGGTTTGATGAACTAATAAAAGCTTGTATTAAAAAAATGATCTTTTTAACCCATGAGCTTCTACTTGTACAATTCCGAGGTAGCTGTGATCTTAGACTTTATGAAGTAACTTCATTAAATAATTACTAGAAAAACTAACTACATAGCTAACTATATCGAGACGTAGAGTCCTCAGTTTGTACACACGGAATCCAACGAAGCCGTAATTTAAGTAATTGAAAGAACTATAAAAAACTTTTTTCATATTTTTATACAACATTCCAGCGTAGCATCCATCATTTATACGACCATGGCGAAATAACTCTTACAACTTTATTTGCGGTCTAAAACACGTCTTTTTTCTACCACTAAGGTGGCAAACCGGCATACGGCCCGCAAGATAGCAAACGGTTACCATAGCCTATGGACGCTTGCAACACCAGGGCTATCACTCGTGCGTTGCTGACCGTAAAACCTTTTATCGACTGCGAATGTATCGCGACGACAAAACCGGCTTGGTAATTCAAGTTTTTTTTCTGCCCTGTCATATTTACGTAGGCAGACTCACATCATGTGTATTAAAGCGCCAATCAATTAGCAATTTTAAATTCGTCTGAAACAAGGTATTTCTCTACAGGGAAATTTGTTCATCTGGTGCCAGTAATAGTTACCGCAGAGATCTAGTAGCAGTCGCTCTAATAAAATAAAAAAATAATACGCAGTTCATATACCGGAGCCGTTGCAGTTTCACTCAATATATTTTAAATATAATATAATTTAGAATATTTTTATTACTTCAAACCTTAAAAAAAACCAACTTTAAAGTTACATACATGCCCAATCTGCTATTTAGTATTTATGAGAAATTTGGTGTACTGAATAATCGGGCTCTACCTTCTACTGAATGTTGACATTACGTTATTCATATTTAGAATTTCGGTAATACAAGGCGGCTTCATTGAATTCCCGAACGAAAACTACGAGATCACTAAAACCTTGGAAAGCTAAAAACATAAAGCGTAAATATAAACTATAATACTTACGTCTGACTAATTAAATACCAAAATGGCGCGGCACTAAATGAATATACCTATGTTTTGAATCACTATCAAACATGAATGGTCCTTCGAGTACTCATTTTACTTAGAACCAAAAAAATTACAGCCATAGATACCACATCAGATTCAAAGAATCGTGGCCCAAACTACAATAGTCTCGGAAACTATGATGGAAGTAAAAATATTCAAATGTCGTTTTGTTTTTCCATTATGTAGTTCACACATGTAGTAACGAATCGTATAACAAGATGTCTTCATCGGACTTTCAAGGCGGCTTCTTTGGTCTTCTGTCGGCCCAACGTGGGTCCGTAGATATTCCATCGGTGGATAGCGAGACGTCCAATCACGTTTTCGGTATTCGTCAGTTGTGGTAATTAATGATTGTATATCTCTTGTCACAGGTGTATAGTTTTATCATAGGAAAGATTCGAATTTAAATAGTAGAAGTGCATGAAAAATTGTGACTGATTAAGTTAAAGTTCAAACCAAACTTGTGAATGGTGCCACAGCTTATCAAATTAGTAGAAAAAACTGGTACGCCAGAAAGTTTAGTTCACAATAAGACTAATCCAAACTATTTCTCGAGTAAAATGGGATGATAATGAGATATAATTCAGTGACTCTTAAAAGTAAAGGGTACAGAAACCGTCGAATACGCAATCATGAATACTCCAAGAGTTGAAAAACATTTTATTTGCACACATCCTCCGGCTTACATTTAGTATCACAGGCGATCGACTAGGTCTGTAGAGTTATCTTAGTATAATCAGCCCTTCGTTCTGAGGGTATAGAGTGGTATCTTACTTGGGGGCTCGGGCGCGGCGGAGTTGCACTCGGGGCTATCGGACTGGTCGCGGTTGCGCCGCATGTAGCGCTCCTTGTGGTAGTTCTTCAGCTCCTTGAAGGCCACGGGTTCCGGTTCGGCCGGTTCCGACGGCCTATCACTTTCGGCCTCGCGACGCCGCCTTTCCTTCTCCCGGGCTTCCTTCACCTCTTTAACTTTAGCCTTTTTCTCGGGCGAGGGGTCTTCGCGTCGTTTCTTTTTGTCACGCACTTCTTTTCTCTTTTTTGCGGGCGCTGGGACATTGTTAGTCTCCCGGTTAATCTTCGGTATGGGGGGCAGTTTGTTAATTTTCTTGGTGTCTGGTACTATTTTGTCAATGTAATCGGTGTCGAGGGCCCGGTCGGCGGGCTTGCGGTCCTGTTCGGGCCGCTTGAGGCGCGGCCGCTCGCGCCGCTTGTCGAGGCGCGGGTCGCGGCGCTCGGGGCGGACGTCGATGGTGATGACGTTCTTGCGCTTGGTCACCCGCTCGAGGGGCTTGATGTCGAACACATTGGGCGCGATGGGGGGCTGCGCGGGGCCGGGGGCCGCGGGGGGCGCGGGGGGCTGCAGGCGGGCGAGGCGCGGGTCGCGGCGGGCCGAAGCAAGCGCGCCACTTACCGGCGCTATACGCCCGCCACTCACCTTGTTCACAGGCTGCAATAAATACACCAACTAAAGGTCTTGCCACACCAAAGGCGGAGCCATAACGGGAGTCAGGATCCCCCTGGGCTAGGCTGGGACTATCCATTCAAGTAGCGGAGGTCATAACTAGTTTCGATAGAGACCAAAGAGAAAATAAAATTGATATCTGGTTTAACCTAACCCACTGAACTAAATGTTAAAGATTTTCTCTAAAATTCGAATAATCAAATTTGTCCTACGTAAACAATTTTTCAGACCAAAACAAGATTTGCGCAACATAAATACTCGGATTGTAACCTAAGAAATAATAATAACAACTAATTTATAAATTTCATAATACGTCTATTTAACTTTTTACACTAATAAAACACAAGCCTCACAAAGGTTAGAAACTAACCCCACAAATATAGTACATAATAGCATCCATTGCGTAAATAATTCACATGTTCTCATGTGTCAAACAGTATGAGAAACCTACAGAAACCTGGAAAAATAAATGTTTCTTTTACAACAATATATCAGTGTCGGTAGCAGGAACATTTATCGACTACGTATTCGAAAACGTAACTCGCGAAATGTCAAAATTGTCATACTAGTTTTTAGTTCCCCTTTTCACCGCCGCAGCGCTGTTCATTTTTCAATACAATAATAGACGAAGGCGATACGAAAACGTTATCGCAATTTATTCATGCTTGCGCTACAGACAGAATTCCTGTTGAAGCTGTTTTCAATATTCCATGTAGTTTTCCTCAATGGATGACGCCAGTATATAGTATAATTAGTTTACTTGTTTATAGAACAAACATACATTTACTTCGACAATGTGACAAATGCATGGACATTTAGTGATTATTATGTTCATAATATGCCATATTTTTTACAAGACAAGATTTGTCCACAATCAAGTCAGTTTGTAAAAGGACAAGTTATAGGGTTTCCATGGATCATATAGACGGGAACAGGCGGTAAAAATATTTTTACAATTCTTGGGAAGACCCACTACTAGAAGCTCATTCCACAACTTGAGCGTCATCTAAAGAAATCATCTTTGGAACCGCACAGTGCGTTTACTCACCATTTTAGTTCTAATCTAGCGGTACTTAAACTTTTTTCATTGCCACAAACACATGTTAGTCATGGTGTGGTTCATAAAAACGCGAAATTAAACGGTATAAAAGATAGTAACACCGGATGGGCCAACTACAAGAGTCCGACGCGACGGGCCGCAGGTTGAATATAGCTGTTCTCTCTCTCGTTCTGTAAGGATCAACTCCTAATATATGGTGAAGGTGTGATTGTAGAATATGGCCGCAGGCATTATGCCAAACAATCCTTCCTAACACAAGCCATTGTACAAATGACAGAATAAATGTCAGCACTTTAGTAACTTAATTTTTTAAACTTTTGCATACTGGCTTAGGGTCAGTAAAAGTGTCTCACTCACCGGTCCCAATCTCTGTTTGGCAGATAAGTTGGGCAGTTCAGCTGGTAGTGGCAGGACGGGCGCCACCACAGGATTCACCATCGCGATGGGCATCGCCGCCAAAGGCACGCCTTGTTCTGAATTTGGTCCCTGGAACAATTAAATAAATTTGGTCAAATTATATCTTACCCATAACCGAAAAGGTAAAATTAGTCACAGGCAGAGTTGTGATAACAACCAAAATCGCGTGATGACCTTGAAACGATTGGCTCAGGATTGATGCAAATGGCTTAACAAAAGAGAGGTATATACCCAGCAGTGGGATGGTAACTGATGATGATGATGAGTTGTGACTAATCACCATGTTTTCAACGAAGCTATTATACAGGGTGCCTCAGTTGGTAAAATTTAAGCCTTAACCTAAACGTGCATTCATAAACATCATAGGTCAGCGACCTACCTATACCAAGTTTTGACACTCAAGACCAGTTGAAGAACCCAGGCACCAATAAATAGGTAGCTATCGTTGGTGCGTAAAATGTAGAAACTACGCAAAATGACCCTGGTTCCACTGATTTATAATTCGGGAACTACACTCTACATATATCTTTCTCGTTCTTTCTTACAATACAACCGGCCCATACAACGCCAGCGAGACATGATCGATTTGTTCCTCTTTTAATTCAACAAGGACTGATATGAGTCACGGTTAAAAGCTTGATTACTTAATTAATAGTTCTAGTCAAATACAACAATGGCCGTGACTGACGTGAGTTAATGAGATATTAATCTCTTTGCTAATCAGTAGTTAATGGATGTTACTGATTTGTTCTAATGGTGTTTTTGAAATGAAGTAATTGAATTTTAGTACTAATAGCTTTATCAAAAAATAATCTTCAAAATAAATACCAATTCAAAAAGAAACAATTAATTAAATAACCTATTCCAAAGCGTAAAGAAATGTCTATTAGACAGGAGTGATACCTATACTCATATTAGAAAGAGATAGAAATGACCATACATATACACAAGTCTCACGGGATAGGTAGAGTGTAAGTAGAGCGCCATCTCACTCTTGACATACAGAACATTTGCGTCATAAATTAAATAAATTAGGATAGTCGATAAAACTACTGGACCTAAGCTGTGTGATATCAAAATTATTTTTAAGTTACGAAGTACATTTATAATCTACACTAATATAAGTGGAAAGATTTGATTGTTTGTTTGTTTGTAATGAATAGGCTCCGAAACTACTGGACCAATTTCAAAAATTCTTTAACCATTAGTAAGCTACATTATCACTGAGTAACATAGGCTATATATTATATTGCTATGCGGGCGAAGTCGCGGGGAAAACAGAAAGTAAAACAATTAATAAGTACTTATGTGTGTAAGCACCCAGTTGTCATGACACACCATGTTACAAGAGCTGGTAAATTGTTTATTTCCTCTTACACAATCCTGTATTACTACTCTGTATAGGTAGCTGTTTGTACTACCAATAAATTATACATTATGTAATACCCCATTTGATACAGAGAGATACAGAGAGAAACTCATCAGGGATATCCAGGTGACAAATATTGCTGAATTAATTAATTATTTCTAATAATTTATTTTATTATGAATTATGAAATTTTATTAATAAATACTATGAGAATGAATCCACCACATCTTGCGGACTTGCAAAAGATATATACTAACATACATACATACATTCAAAACACATAACCCCCCTTTAAGGCCAGTTAAGTACATAAAGAACAAGGACTCACCCTCTTAACAGTTTTCTCTGCCATCTCCAGTTGTCTCTTGGTCTGCTCTAGTTCCATCTCAATCTTCTTCCTTTGCAGCATGAGTAGCTCCTGTTCTTTCTTCGCCAGGATACTGCGCATCTTTTCTTCTTCCTCGGTGGTAGGCGGAGGGGCTGCACTGCTTGTGGCCGTCTGCAAGAGATTATGGACTTTAGCATTAATTTATATGGTTCAATTTGTATAGTCTATTGGCAAAAATGGTAAATATATAATTTCAGGTAAATCTTTAAGTAAGTAAAGATATGGAACCTTGATTTTAAGGATGGTTCTGGGTCACCCTATGCTGACAGATAAGAGGCAGTTCTATTGATATCAACAACTGATTTTGTTGATTTTTGTTGGTGAGTACATAGTTTTGAATATTCTCAAACTTCAAATCTGTTTCTTTTGTAATTAGTATGTCTTGTATACAATGTTGAAATGTTAATAGGAAGTAAGAATTATGCAATGAGAGAAGTCTAATTAGTCTCTTTTGACCACAAGCCAACACTACACTATTAAAATAATTATACATGTACATGTATAAAGCATATTTATATCAACAGAGCTTGTATTTTAAGACTGAATTGCAAAATTAATAGCATATCATGAACATAATATACATACACACACAATACATATAATTCATAAATACATACATAAATTAAGAGCAATTATAGGGGTTATTATAACTAAATGCATGTCAAAACATAATCAACTAAAAAACACCTTTTTCAGAAAATTTGGATTTACATGGATGTTAGACTGGTGCGGCTGCGCTTGAATAGGCCACGCCGGGTCTATCAAGTTCACTTTCACATCCAACTGGTACAGTTTCGTAGCGGGGAACACATCGTGCCAGGTCTCACGCAGTTTGAACATTTGTGATCTTATTTTTTCGTCAACCTGGTAACATAATGGCATGTTAACATGACAATGAGTTACAGAACATATTGCACTAATTCAATTTTACATAAGAAGAGTGTTACCTGTTTAAATGTCCGCTGGAACATATTCACAATGCTCTGGGAGAACTTCTGTGTATAAGCCCCTCCAACATTCTTGATGATAGAATCAACTAAATACAGAACTGGCAGCTTGATCTCTGGCTGTACCTGTATAGAGGAAATATATCTTGACCCATGCCCCACGGCAAGGTCTACATACTCTAATAATAATAGATTATCTTCCTTCATCACAATCAGTTGCTATGGTTTGGGAAAGAATAAGACAAAGCATTGTTTTCAACCTTTTTAATTGTTATCTTCTTGAAAATAAATAAGAATTCGGTTTTTTAATGATTTATTGTGAACAATCTAGATTTCTATAACATACCAATGAAGGTAGGTACATATGTTTTGAAACTAGCTGGACAGGTATCTCCTATAAAATGCCATTTAATTGTATGCAAGTGTTACAAGACTGTCACAACATTTTAGTTTTACAAGTTACTCAACTATTGTGTAATAGGCTTAAAATTAGGACACTTTTA
This sequence comes from Falcaria lacertinaria, assembly GCA_951449985.1. Classification (NCBI taxonomy): domain Eukaryota; kingdom Metazoa; phylum Arthropoda; class Insecta; order Lepidoptera; family Drepanidae; genus Falcaria; species Falcaria lacertinaria. The sequence continues at coordinate 707,927 of OX602129.1, forward strand.
CTGCACAAATACAGATTTCAGTTTCAAAATGATGTAAAATCAAAATCCTCAAGAATAAATTAAATAATTAAAAACAATGAAGACTTATTATATGATCTTGTGTGATGTATTTAGACATGGTTAGCAATTCTCAACTTAAAGGATTTAGGTATTGTATGTGTTTAGCAGTTGAAAGGCTTGGCATTGGCATGTTTTCAGCTATCTTATCTAAATAGTGCCTTATGTTTGTCATGAGATAAATGAACACAGTATCTAAAAAAACTAGGAGATACCTGTTTTCTCGGACTGGTTACAAAGGAGGTTGTATTAGTCACACATGTCTTACTAAATACGTGAAACACGAGCCGTGCGTCACGCCGATGTCAACACTTTCCCCGAACCCGGGGCTCACATAACCGTGCCACGTATTCCAGACACATCACGTCCTTTTAATTTTAAAAATGTAAATTCACCTTCTCCAAATGTTTCTCCACCGTTTCAACGATAACCCCGGCGTGGTCGATATTCTCTTCCGCAAGAATAGTCAGCATATTTATCAGCGGCTTGCTGTTGACGGTCAAGTCCGCCAGACTCGACGCGTACTCCTCTGCAATTTCTTTCGACATCTTGACCGACGATTGTAGGTGGTGTTCTCACCATACCAAACACAATCTTCAACTGCACATCACTGAAATAAATGAAACACTAAGATTTTTCTGTTACGTGGTAATTCAAAATGGCGAGGTTTTAGTAACGAAACACTAGAAAACTTACGTTATCGCGGCTTTGAAATCACTATTAATGATTGATAAAACAACTTGACTGCAGCTATCGCACGTACAAAATTAATGCATACACAATATATGGGAATAAATCACGTTTATCTGATAATTTCTAGAAATACGCCACTAGGCACGCGTAAATCGACACAATCATTGACTTGACTCAAGGGAAACAAAATGGCGGCCATGGCGGGGGGCGAACCACAGAGTAACTTTCTTTTTCTTACTAGCATAGCAATCGCAATCAATCCTGTTCAAAGACTATTATTGTCCGTTGCGAGTGTAGAGATCTTGTTTCTCTTCTTCTTCTTCTCCTTCCTAAGTATGGCAATCAATCCCTTCAGGGACTATTTTTGCCAGTGTCGAGTGTTAGAGAATTTTCATGTTGCAAAATTTCTCGTGTTTGCCGCATTAAAATGCCAAGTGTCATGCATTCTAACGACCAAAGGAGTTTCTGGAGACAACCCACGGCAGTAGCAGATCGTAACACGCCTTTGGATTAGAGGTAACCTATTGACCAAAATGATAAATCACTTAACCCAAAAGTCGTATTATGGCATTATTTCCAATGCTCCTATAAATCAGTCACTAAATGAAACTTTACTGCACATATCGACACCAAAAATACACATTAAAGATCACTATAACACAATTTACGACACACTGGAAAAAATCTCAACCGCTCCGCCTGATTCCCGCCAAAAACTCTCATCTTGTTTCTCAGTTAAGTAGTATGATATGTTGTTCGGTCAGTGGTTGTGTTGCATTAAAATGCCTAGTGCCATGCATTCTACTGCTTAATGAAGGTTCTGACGACAATCCACGGCAATAACAGGACATGCCTTTAGGACAGAGGAGACAGAGGTGAGCTATATCATCCAAAGGCGAGTTCGAGGTAAAGAGAGCCCTAAAAGATCATGATTCTCTGTAGCACTGTGGGCCAAGTTGCCATCCGGCTTCCGTAGTGGTGGCAAGAACGACTGCCACAAATTTACCTCGGCAGCTTTAGCGAGTGACTAGAAAGCGCGACTTCCAGAGGGAAGGCTCGCCAGTCTCTCGGCAATTCTGCCGACGAATTTAGCCCTAGCAATCTTTCCTTTACTGGACCTCAAGGCAGCATTCAGTTTTCGTTTCGCAGCAGAGATGTTAGGGTCCCGATTAGATTAATTATTCTTTAAAATTTATGTGATTGAAGGATTTTCATCCATGTCAGAAAAAAAAATATTGATCTGACGTTTCTTGGATGTGACAGTAGTTAGTTACGTCATCTGACTGACGTTTAGTTTAGTACTCTACTTCATACAAAAAATAAATTCGTTTTTCTACTGGATTTCTTGGAAAGTGTATATTTGCGAATTCGTTGAAAACTATGGCCAATGTGCATACGAGCGATCTGTTGAACTTTCAGGACTATTCTCCTGAACACAATGAACGCACGGCGCGAATCGATGTAGAGGCTGTACACACAAATCAATATAATAATTCTATGTCGAATCCCAACTATTCGTATGAAGCTCCAAGAGAACCCGATGAGCCAGAGGCTGTGCCACAAAGTTAGTATTCGTAGGTAATTTAATAATACTATACAATGTCAAAGTCACCAAATGGCAGCAAAAAAAGGCAAGCTACCTGAAGCTTGCCATTTGGTGTGACTCAAACTTGCCAATATCCATGTATAAATATAAAAAAAAAAAAATTGCTGACGTATCGGCAAGTTTTCAAGCTTGATGACACAATAATATCATAAATATACTAAGAGAAAATTGTTTATTCAAATTAAGGCACATTATTGTTGTAGTGTTGGAAAACTAACTGCTCAATTGTCTTCTTAAATGGTACTATCCCCTTTTCTTATATGCACCTGTGTCACCACATACGGCCCAACATAGCATAGTCCCTAGCAATACCAGGGTTATTACTAATGCATTGCCAACCCTGTAGTTGATGAGGACTGTCTGTATTAGCAGCATTACTACTAGTGCAGTGTATCTTCACTGAGCCCTGGCAACCTTATTCATTACAGAATCACAACACTACATCAAAGTAGTGTTATTTGACTGTGGTCTTCTGTAATTGTTTGAGTAAATTCTTACATTGTTGTTTCCACAGCAAACCATAACTTCTGGACCATTGAGTATTATCAGAAATACTTTGATGTCCATACCAATGAGGTGATGGAGAGGATTGTATCATCAGTGCTGCCGCAGAAGGTGTCCCGCAATTACTTTGATGAGAGGATCAAAGGCAAACCTGATCTGTATGGACCTGTCTGGATCTCTGTTACCCTGGTAAATTGGAACTATAAAATTGTAGAAGTAATGTTTCTTCAAGCATATCAATAATGCACACCCAATATACCTTACAAGCTTAGAAGCATGGCAAAACTGGTAGATGTATTATGTTATTATATTTTGAGTAGTTATTTCAACAGTGGACCATATATTGTCAGTGTATTATCAATGTCTGTTTTGTTTTCTGTGTTGCTAGATGTTGTGTATGCATGCCGCTTAATAAAGGTGAAGGTATGCACCCTTAAGAGTCTAGGTACTCTTATATCATATACATAGATAAAAGCATCTGTCCATCATTGGTTGAATAAACATTGTTTGGTCACTGCTTACCATCAGGAGGACCATAATATGTTTGTGTGACACCTTAGTGGTAAAAAAAAAACGAGAATCAAACTAGGTTAAATGACTTAACTTTGCCATTCAATCTCTAGACAGGGCTATTGCACCAGACACTTGTTTGTTGCCATTATTAAAATCACAAAAAACACGATTCTAGTAGTGGAGTACCCTTTTATTTTTTATAATTTGTTGTTATAGTGGCAACAGAAATTCAAATTCTGTGAAAATTCCAACTGTCCACCTATTACCATAAATCAGCAGGCTGTATCTCATGATACAGCCTGCTGACAGACAGGTGGACAAATGAATGGGTTCCATGGTTACCCTTTGTGTATGGAACCTTAACAACTAGTCTCCATTATTATTCATCAACGAAATATTAATTTCTTTCAGATATTTACAATAGCAGTGAGCGGCAACATATCCAATTATCTCCAGAATGCCAACAAGGCACTCCACTGGCGGTATGACTTCCACTTGGTATCTTATGCGGCTACGGCTATCATATGCTATGTGTGGATTGTTCCCATTGCTCTGTGGGCTGCTCTCAAGTTCACTACAGTTCAGGATGGACATGATGATATTGACACTCAGGTAAAATTCATGTTAAAATAGGCTATAAATACAGACTTGTAAAGCACCAGACACTTGTTTGTTGCCATTATTAAAATCACAAAAAAACAAGATTCTAGTAGTGGAGTGCCCTTTTATTTTTTATAATTTGTTGTTATAGTGGCAACAGAAATTCACATTCTGTGAAAATTTCAACTGTGTTATTTATATAGTTTCCAAATTCATGTTAAAATAGGCTATAAATACAGACTTGTAAAGGATCTACCATTTTTCAAACTTTCGTGATCTATATACATGGGTTATTGAGTATTTGGTAATTTAGACCTTCATAAGTACCTTATTAGGGTCTAAACTGAATAAATGATTTTTTGAATTAGATTTTGAGTCAGTTCATGACCACAGCCAATGCAACTTGGCCGAAAGGTTGAAGTAAATTAACAGATTAATATTGTGTATACTCTGTTTTCTATGTTATTAATTTTGCAAAAGGATCTGATAATAATCTGAAAGGTTTGACACATAATTTGAAGTTTTATATCTACATCTACATATAGTGATAATGTAGTGGAGGCTGTTTGTATCTCTATGACCAGCATTGTCACGTGGGTGAAGTTGCGGGCAGTAGGTAGTGATATTGAGAATTGATTAATCAGTTTAGAACCAATGATTAAACACATATAAAAAACGTCGTTACTGCTATAATTATTGGATACATACATTATCCATTAATTGTAACTGATTACCGATTTCATATCTAATTTATTAGTTTGTTGATGTTATCAGTAAGTAATACAAGCCTATAAGATATGAAAATGGTACCATGATTCACACAAGTGTCATTAATTCAAAAACAATTTTTTTTCACACCACGAGCTTTATGGTGAACCAGACATCTATGGAAACCTGCATATGGCTGAGCAGAAATTTAAGGACGTATGTAGTGCCTAAGAGACGGCGACGGACTCACCATCTGTCACGTTTGGCACCAAATTATCTTCGGTAGGACCCGTGTGCGAAGCTCGGAAGGCGTGAAGTTTATTTTTAAATGTCTTCAAACATTTTTTTTTTCAGGGCGCTCCGTCACCAACAATGATGTCCCTCTTCTGCCTTTACGGATACTCTTTGTCCATATACATCCCAGTGGCAATATTCTGGACCATCCAGGTCTCCTGGCTACAGTGGCTCTTCGTCCTGATGGCTGCCTTCATATCTGGAGCTGTACTTATTTTCTGGCTCTTGCCGGCTCTGAGAAAATCTAGATATTTCTATGTACTAGTTGGATCAATACTTATTTTCCACTTCTTGTTGGCGACAGGTTTCATGTTATACTTCTTCCATGTGCCAAGTGTTGATCCAGCGCCTATCATTACTACAACTACTACAACTACAGTCAAACCTTAATGTATCACTAGTGTGTAGCGCCACTGTCTGTCTGTGATTTCAAATGCGTTTTTGTATTACGTTGAAAGATTGCAATTAAGTAATTATTGTGTTGTTAAGTTGACTATATTATTTATAACGCTTCGGGCCGAAACGCCAGTCCGATTTCGACGCCGCTTCAAATAGTTATGTGGGCCTACATACGTTAAAATTTCGTCTTCTTCGTAAATATGGCAATCAATGCCCTTCATTAAATTTTTGCCAATTTCGTGTGCAAGTATAAGAGAATAGTTTCTCGATATTCACTCGTGTTGCATTAAAAAAATGCCAAGAGTCATGCGTTCTAACGCTTTAACGGCCGTTAGGGCGCTAAAATGTCCTTATTTTCAAGTGTAATATAGTGTATGAGCATTTGAGGCAACAGTAATAGGCCATCAAAACAGAAAAAAGGCCGATGGTACACAAGTAACTGAGTTTCCATTGCAAATGGGTTGCAAACATTGTGTTATGTACAACTTTGATGGCCCCATGTCGTGGAATAGATTGGAGAATAAAGCCACGATTATACAATGCAAGAAATCTTAGTATAGTATTAGTTGGTAAATTTATATAGGTTTTTTGTCTTGCAAATTTATATACCAATTATTGATGTCGTTAAGTGCAAAAATGGCATATTTCACAACGACTCCATCTCTTTCACACGCTACTTAAAGGATGTTCTTATATACCTAGGACATTTAATTGTTTTTATTCAAAGTACAGAATTCTTTGCCTTTAAAATAATTCCATGACGTGAGTCTGACTAAATATTCAAGTACATAGTCTATATCCTGATGAGAACCTAGCTGCTACGCTGAGGTCGCGGGTTCGATTCCGGCCGGGCAAGCATTATGTGTTAAACATTTGTGTTAGTCTTGTGTCTGGGTGTTTGGTATGTATTATGAGTATGTATTTACGAAAAATATATATAAGTATTTATATCAGCTGCTGGTTCCCAAGCTTGGCTTAGTTTGGGGCCAGATGGCGCTGTGTGATAATGTCTGAGCATTATTATTGTTCATATAAAAGATGTCTTTGCATTTCAATGGACATTCCTTGCACCAGTCGTTAGACTAGATTTGATTGTATTTTAATTATGTTAAATAAAATATTATTCAACAGTATTTGCAGAAATATCTTTATAATTCATCTCCTTATATATAATTATATGTACAATATTTACATGTATAAAACCTAAATTAACAATTTAGAAGCCCCCGACACAAAATAAGAACACTCGATCAAGTCACCCTTGGAACAAGAAACTAAATCAAAATCGGTTCACTTGTTTGAAGCTACGATGTCAAGGACAGACACATGGATACACACGTTACACTTTTCAATAATAATAGTGCTCCACGAGGATGCGCTGCGCTGCGCTAGTAGTGATGCTGCTAACACAGTGGATCCTCATCAACATGGTTGGCAACTTGTTAGTTTTACCCCTGGGGTTGGTAGTGGCAGTGGCTATAGGCTACGGTGACTGCTTACCATCTGTTGGGCCGTACGCTTGTGTGCCACCTTAGTGGTATAAAGAAGGGACTCCGTCTTTTTGGTTTGTTTTTGGTCTCACTATTTCCTTCAAAGGTGCTAAGCTAAAGTAAGTAAAGTTTGCGTCGGGGGTTAAAAATGTATACAAATGATTGAATATGTTCAATCAGTGAGTGAAGAAGGAACGGAAGCTGTTGAGCCAGGGCTCGCTGTGGAACGAGGCCGGCATCTCCTCGGGGGTCGACTGCAAGGCTGCGGATAGCTCCGAGACCATGTTCGCTGGAAATATTACAAAATATCACCATAATGTACTGGGGACTGTACCTTCGCCTTACAGAAGACCGCAGTCAAATATTTTTTACGGTAAGTAAGGTTGCCAGTGCTCCACGAGGATATGCTGGGCTAGTAGTAATGCTGCTAACACAGAATCTTCGTGAGAGAGAACAGGGTTGGCAACCCGTTAGTGATATCCCTGGTTTTGCTAGCGGTTATAGGCTACGGTGACTGCTTACCATCAGGTGGGCCGTATGGTGTGTGCCACCTTAGTGGTATAAAAAAAACCGAATACATTAGTTTAATTAAAAATTCAAAGACATTACACACACTACCATGCGTTTGCCACAAGCGTTACTGGATATTATACACACAGTTCGTTGTCCTGTCTTAGCTATGAATTCATGTCAGGTACAAAAATGTCAAATTTAAAAAAAAAAAAATCATAAGATCCTTCTCCAACAATAAAAACCACAAAGAATAAGCGAAATCAAGCGTGTTGCCGTGACAAAGTGAAATAGGTATTAATTTGTACTATGTATATATAGATGATATTATTATGCATACCATATATGTCGTCATGCTGGAGCCCCCGGAGTGTATCGCAGAACTGTACGAGGTGCCCCTCGCAGTGCGCCAGCTGGGAGCTGAACTCCGCGTCGCCGAGCACGCGCCGGTACAGGACCAACACGCCGCAGCGGGCGACGGCGGCCAGCTCCTGATACAGGCTGGCTTCTGGATAACAAACCTAGTTTGTACTAATAATATATCTTACTAGCGGCCCGCCCCGGCTTATAATATTTTGTCTACCCGTGCGAAGCCGGGGCGGGCAGCTAGTATAATATATAGCCTATGTTACTCAGTGATAATGTAGCTTACTAACGGTGAAAGATTTTTTGAAATCGGTCCAGTAGTTTCGGAGCCTACTCAATACAAGCCCACTAAAATACTAATCTTGCGGTCTCGTCGTATATGTTGCAGTCAAAAGTGGTAATTTAGACCTTCATAAGCGCCATATTAGGGCATAAACCGAATAAAAGATATTTTTTATTTTGATCACGACAACGGCACACCTGATATTAATGAAAGTTTATAAGAAATATTGAAAGCCAAAAAAGGCAGCGCTGCGCCGGCGAAAAGTGGAACTAAAAATTCGTATGATATTTCTGCTACCAGTACTGAACGTAATGTTTCATGATAACACGCCTCACCCCCACATTCCGCAGCCTGGTGCAGCATCCCGGCGCAGACCCTCAGAGCGAACACCACCACTTGGATCAGCACCTGGTCACACTCACATCTGGAAACCAATATATCTTTACGTTCTTACAGCCGAAAACTGAATCAAAGTGTGAAGGCGCGCGCATGAAATGCACTACACATAAGACATGCATGTCACGTATGACATGCACGACACGCATGACATGCACAACACGCATGACACGCACGACACGCATGACATGCATGGCACGTATGACATGCACGACACGCATGACATGCACGACACATATGACATGCACGACACGCATGACATGCATGGCACGTATGACATGCACGACACGCATGACATGTACGACACGCATGACATGTACGACACGCATGACAATCACGACACGTATGACATGCACGACACACATGACATGTACGACACGTATGACATGCACGACACGCATGACATGCACGACACGCATGACATGCACGACACATTACAGTCGGTGCGGGCAGATGGTAGTTAATAGAAAGGCTCGATGACCTCCATAACTGACCTGTGCCTATCGGTCGGGCGCGCGGGGAGTATGTTAGTGTGCAGCATCATCAGCTGGCGGGTGAGGGTGACCGCTTGCTCCGCGAGGGCTTGGCTCTCGATGCTCTTGAGACACGCCTCCACCTGCTTCAGCAGCACTTGGATGCTACACGAATCTGGAATTAAGCCGACATTCAAGAACAATACCAAAGCTTAAGTAACTAGTGCAGTGAGTCAACTCCAAAGTAACTGTATCCCGAGCAGTAATGGAAGCACATCTATCGACAAGGTATCGAAAACGAAACTCTCAAAATGACATTATGTTCTTACCAATTTTTCAGTTCCACTTTTCACTGGCGCAGCGCTTTTAACTTACCAATACAATGTTTTTTATTGTTTATTTTTAATACAAGCTTTTATTAGTTCACCAAGCTCCCCTTATAGGACTTACTGTTAAAATTATAAATATATATTTTGTTACGTCCGCCATATTGGATTAAAATGGCGGCATTTAGGTAATCTTGTTTTGTCACCGGAACCAAATAATCAATCTGCCACTGGGAAGTGGATCAAAATTAAATTGCAACAAAATCTCTTATAAGGGGCATTCAAAAGTAGATACAAACTTACCATTCTTATACAAAAACACTCCTTGTTCATAATCCAGCTTGAGATTCCCGTCCCCGTTCCCGGGACACAATCCCGCCGGGAACCGCTTCCACCGGGACATCCCGCGCAGCACTTCAAGCAGGCGCGGCGCCACGAACGACATGGGCCGGGAACTTATCATGGCTTTCACCATCTCCAGCAGCTTGGCTCTGAGCCGTGGAATGTGCGTCAGGCCATTTGTCAGCCATGTGATCGACAGCAACAGCCCGCTGTACACAGAGGCGCAGCACTGGAAGAATAACGTATATTATGTATAGCCACTGACGTACTAATACATGGACTTCTAGTCTGCGCTCTGTCCGAGACACATAACTTGAAAGACGCGGAATATATGCGAATAGCGCATCAGTATACGTTTGGTCGACTGTCAAAAGTCACGCCAACAATGCCGTCCTGTATGGTGAAAACTTGTAAAAACTACCCAAACACAGTGAAAAAAGCCGATGGTGTATCATATTTTGTATAAGTAGATATTTTTTTTATGATATAAATAATAAATAAATAAATAATGCTTGGAAATTATCACACAGCGTCATCTGGCCCCAAACTAAGCAAAGCTTGTACTATGGAAACCAGCAGCTGATATAATACTTTTTTGTAAATACACACTTATGATACATACCCAACACCCAGACGCAAGGAAAACATATTTGTCACATAAATGTTTGCCGCGGCGGGAATCGAACCGGCGACCTCTAACGTAGCAGTCAGGTATACTAACCACTAGACCAGCGGTCTCGTCGTAATATAGTAATTCACTGACTTCAATAGATAGTATGGGTGAGGATGAATTTAAGATGCAGTTTTTTTAAACCCTTCGCACAAGCAAATAGGCCGTAAAGTTCTAGAGTGGAGACCACGCACTGGAAAACGCAGCGTCGGACGGCCCGCTAGATGGACCGATGACCTGATAAAGGTCGCTGGCAAGCGTTGGATGCCGGCCGCATTGAATCGGTCATTGTGGAAATCTATGGGGGAGGCCTTTGTTCAGCAGTGGACGTCTATAGAATGATGATGATGATGACGCACAAGCAAATTATTCTAGTGATCCGATGAAATTTACCACTCACTGTAGTGTCTAACAGAGTGCATATTCTGCCGATAGTGTCGACAACCACTCGGCTGGTGTTATCGCCTCGTCGTAGATAGTTTGCGAACACTTCAGCGCCTCTCGTGGTCTCCAACACTCGAGCCAGGACGGCCGTGAGGCGGCGGGATACTATCGCTTGCTCTTCCTTATACAATGCTCTGAAATAGAAAGAGAAAATAAATATTCAGGGTCGGCAACGCGCGAGTGATACCCCTGGTGTTGCGAGCGTCCATAGGCTGCGGTAACCGCTTACCATCAGGCAGGCCGTATGCTTGTTTGCCACCTTAGTGGTATAAAACAAAAAAAAAGATATACAATGCGAATTATTTAATGATAATAATGCTTGGAATTTATAGACTCACTCTGCACAAGTGGCTCCCCGCTCCTTGTAATTGTAATAGTTTAAAATATGTATTTCATGAAAGCAGTGACAAAACCAACTTGGTAGCTTTCATTTTGATATTTGTAATTTCTTAATGATTTTTTTTCTACTAATGTCTAGAAGAATTTTGTTACAAATTGTTACATCATGATTTTTACATGAAAAAAGACAGAGCACTGAGTTTCTTGCCGGTTCTACTCAGGTGGCTTTTTTTCCGGACCGGTGGTAATTTAGACCTTCATAAGTGCCTTATTAGGGCCTAAATTTAAAAAAGATTTTTGATTAGATTTAGAATGAGTGGCAGAAGAAGCCATGGAAGGTCCAACTTTCTAGATCAAATTACCAAAGTACTCAATGATGGAAAGTTAAAGAGTACTCGGAATCGGCGGGCATGTATGAAAATATTGATGAATGTAAAAGAAACAAGAAAAATTGTTAGTCAAGAGTGAAATGCCGGTCTATACTCGCTGCCTACCACGTGAGGGTTGGCCTGACGATATGTATGTATGTATGGAACAGAAGGGGTTATGAACGCCGAAACCATATTAGTGTACAGATGATTACGAACAACTTTCTTATACATATACAACTTTCCCCAAAAGTCAAGTTTTAGAATACTAGATGTCTAAATATTTCGTAAAAATTTCAGTTTCCATATAAAAATAAACGATAGCGATACAAATACGTAGTCGATAGCTGCTCATGCTACGGCTACAGTATTCGGCCGACAATGATATCCACACCAATAACTAGACTACTAAAGTATCTCTGTTTGTTTGTTACCTTTTCAGTACTAAACGGCTGAACGGATCGTCATAAAATTTTACAAGGAGATAGATTATATCCTGAGGAAGGAAATAAGTCAAATAGGCTACTTTTGTCTTTAAGCAAATGTAGACGAAGTCGCGGGTAACAGCTAGTGAATTATGATTTTTGTCAATTACCTTCCTCTAAGCAAGTCTTCGTTCTCAACTCGCAGGTACGTCAAGGTACCTTCAATATATTTCTCGTCCATTTCCTTTTGGAACGCCGACGTCATGCGCTGGGATATGACTTCAAGTTGCTCCTTCACTTCTAATAGCGATAAATGTACCGCATTGAATATCTAAAGCAAATTTACAAAAAGTTATCAAAAAGATGGATCTTCCATAATTATTGGAACATAACATCGAGCAACCGATAAAAAAACAAATGAATAGCTTCACTATCCCCGAGTGTTTAATTTTTATACCACTAAGGTGGCACACAACCTTACGGTCCACCTGGTGGTAAGCAGTCACCGTAGCCTATAGCCGCTGGCAATACCAGGGATATCACTAACGCGTTGCCAACCCTGTTGTTGATGAGGACTCACTGTGCAGAATTACTACTAGCGTAGCGTATTGTCGTGGAGCACTGGCAACCTTATTTACTGCAGAAACACAACACTACATCAAAATAATGTTATATGACTGCGGTATTTTGTAAGGCGGAGGAGTGGTAGAGTCCCCAGTCAGGCGGCTCCAATTTTAATGGGAACACCCACGGAAGATCCCAATTCGCCCTACGTCTCTTAGAAATAAAAAAGTAATCAAAAAGATAGATCTTCTATAATTGTTGGAACAACATCAGGCAACAGTGCCGGTAGCAGGAACATTGTCGACAACGTTTTCGTATCGCCTTCGACTATTTTTGTATTGAAAAATGAACAGCGCTGCGGCGGTGAAAAGTGGAACTAAAAATTAGTATGACAATTTTGACATTTCGCGAGTTACGTTTTCGAATACGTTGTCGACAATGTTCCTGCTACCGGCACTGATTAAGAAAAAACACGAAAGAAAACCTTCACCATCCCCGAGTAAATCATAATGCTAGATGTTTTATTTCTTTAAATGAACACTCACTTTATAATACAAGTCCACGTCACTCCTGCCAGTAGCGATGGCCGTGAGATCCTCACTGTAGGCATCAAGGGTGACCCTCCCTCTCCGCTCCCCGGCAGGAGGTCCAGCCACCTGGTGGAAGGAGCTGAACACCGCACACTTCTGTATGGAGTCTGTGCGCTGCTGTAGCTTCTCGTTGTAGTGCAGCAAGGATGGGTGGTCGGCGGTAGACTCTAGTATGTAGGGCAACAGCTCTGGAGGACTGGATGAGGCTGGTGTAATTAATTTCATTAGTAAAATGCACAGACCTAGATACACCGACCTCACCACTACATAAACTGTTGTGTGTAGCTTATAATATAAACGAGGGTATATATGTAATGATTAATGCGGGTAGAGGAATAAAGTCACTCTGGTTTTATTCATAACAATGTTCAAAATCTACTAACTGACATGACATTCAACGGATGACAGCTCCATATATACGTTACAATCCTACAACGCGCTAGAGAAGTTTTTTTATAGCACTAAGGTGGCACAAAAGCATACGGCCCACCTGATGGTAAGCAGTCTCTGTAGCGTATAGCCGCTAGCCATACCAGGGGTATCACTAACGGGTTGCCAAACCTGTGGTTGATGTGGGCTCACTGTGCCAGCAGCATTACTACTTACGCAGCGTATCCTTGTAGAGCAATAGCAACCGTACTTACCGCAGAAACACAACTACATCAAAGTAATGTTATATGACTGCAGTCTTCTTTAAGGTGGAGGTACAGTCCCCAGTCGGGCGGCATTTAGGTAATCATGCATTATCACGATCACAAAACATGCATGCCAAATTTCAAATTAATCTGCCACTGGGAAGTGGGTAAAATTTACCTTGTAAGTTTTGATTACACACACCGAAGGGACAGGTGAAACTAAATAAAAAAGGGAAATAAAATTTACCTGTTGAGTATGCCATGTGTAGATCTAGAAAGTGAGCCATACTGTCTGTCTGCACTGCGTTAGTAGATGTCTTCACATGTTTACTCTGAGTCGCAAATGAGTCATTTGGATAGCCGTAACGGTGACTGGAAATATATAATGTTTTTTGTTTGCTATTGTCAGAAAAAGGTTCTAATGAGAAAATAAAAAAAACCAGGACAATTTTTAATTCGGGATTAACTAAAGGACCTTTTTTCTATGGTGTATGTGACATATGAATTCATAGCTAAGACAGGACAACGTCTGTGGGGACAGCTAGTCTTTAAATAACATACTAACATATATAAAATTCACCTGGTGGTCATGTCACTCCGACCCACAGTAACCTGTGTCATCTTCACTTTGGTTGATTCCAACTTCTTGCACTTCTCCTTTACGCTTATTATTTCTAGATTCTGCAATAAATACATTCACATGTTGTTAAGATGCAGAGGACCCTCACTGATTTAATTTTGACACAAATAAAAGCTTTATGCACTTCTTTTGTCTTGCGAAATTTTACAAGTCATACATAATATTTTTGCTACACACCATTTGGTATCTGATATGAATACTAACATCCTTTAGTTATACTTCAATTATTATAAGTATTACTTCATTTATTAGTTATTTTAGTAATCTCATAACAAGAATGTAACTGAAGTCAAAATCTAAGAGAATACAACCATATTCAACAAATATGAATACATAGTCAAAAGTTGTTATTGCTAAGGCTACTGGTACCTTGAATTCCACCTGGGTCCTCAAATCATTCAGTTGAGAGTTTGCAGCAGTTAGTTTCTCCATCCATTCCATCTGCACTCTCTCTTGGGCTTTAATTTTGTCCAGCTTGGCATTGTCCACTGCTACCTGACATGACTTTAGCTGCGTGCGGAGTATTGAGGCTTCACCTAAAACAAGGTGATATTTAGGTAATCAGGAGCCCTATTTTCTAAGAAAATTGCAATTAATCTTATATCATTTTTGATCAGCAGTAGAAAAAATCTTAACTGAAGCAAAAACACTATTTGTTATGTTTATTTATTTATTTATTTGGTTCTTCAACATCAGATACATTACAGATGTTGATGCTATGCTAAATTTATGTCAGAAATATTGCAACTTTCTTATAAAGTTAGGCCACTAATAAATAATATCAATATAATTATGATTAAATTTAAAAACTAACCAAATATAAAAACCTAATTCATAATAATTACATTATTCAGCCAAGTGCCTCTTGGGGTTCCATTCATCTTATTTGGTATTAACAATAGAAAAGTATACACCCATCTTTATATATGTTTCTTTCACTGCAATAATAGTTTTGGATATGAGACCTTCCATGACCTTTTCCTCCAACCCCACACTATGTACATCATTTAGTGAGTGTTGATCATTCATTTGTGCTATATGTTCAAACCATACATTAATTCATCATTTAAGCCCTGTTTCACCCATACATACATACACATCTACATGCCAAATCCTTTTCAGCGTAAACATCATGTTTTTTTTAAAATAAGTAACCTCATTACCTTCCTTGGTGACACACTTCTCCAATAGCTTCCCATTTTCCGACTTGAGCTTAGCATTCTCCTCCTGCAGCTGCAGCAGCTGTCTGTACACATAATTAGAGTCTTGTGCTTTGTAATTCTTGTCATTCAATATCAAATCATCCGACAAATTCACCTCGTGTGTTTGTTTCATCACTTGGTTTGTAAGACCGGGCAAAGGTGAGGATATAGTGGTACATTTCTGTCTCAAACTCGTAGATAACGTCCTGGGGGAACTCAATGAAGGTTTTTTAAAAGTAAATTCCGCTCTAGAAGTACTTGGTGCGGGTTCTTGTGTGCTAGTACTGCCTGGCCGCATACATAAGTTGTATTCGGGTAGAATGCTAATATCCTCTTCGCACGCCTGGCTTGCCAAGAGAAGCATCTCGTCGTCATTTTCATCTCCCCAAGCTTGGTCAATGTCTAAATCACATAACCCATCATGTTTATATTGTATATGTACGAGAATTGATAACTTAATTTGAATACGTATTAATTTTTAAGCCATGGTTAAAATAGCAATAAAATAAACATTACCTTTGTTATTTTCTTTGTTTTGACTTAGTGGAAAGTTATGATCGGAGATGCTAATGTCAAGTTTTGGTCGCTTTTTGTCATTGTTATATTCGGAAAAGATAAACCTTTTAGACATTATTGTAAGATTTCCTGTCCGAAATAAGGATAATCATTGCAAAAACAACACCAAATTCATTTTTGGCGGTTTATAAAACACAACCTAAGAAGACGTCAGGCGTCAATTAATCCTGTCACGTTGACATTTCCTGAATTTTCCGAACAAAATAAGTTGAAAAAGTTGAAGTTGAAAGTGTGGTACAGGTCGCGGCACGAAACTCTAGCGCTGAGCGAAACGTGGAGGGGATAGCTGCGCATGGGTACCATCGCGCACGCAATACAAATTAGTAATTTAATTGCTTAGTTAAAAACAGCAAAATAATGTTTTAATGTAAAGTCAAATAGTAAGTCTAGCGGTGAACAAAATGTGGAACTTAACTGCGTATGGGTACTGTCACGCACGCAAATATTACTTCATGTTACCTACAATATAATTTTTAACAAGTTTATGGGGAGTAGAAAAATAAATACACTATCGGATTTGTAAATTTTTATATTAAATACCAAATAATAAAAAAAATTATATTAAGTCCGAATTACATAAGAACCTACTGAAGTTTCTTCTCAGGATAGAAGAAACCTGCGAGTTCGGCAGGGTGTGGACATCAGACACCGCATTCTCCTTTCCGATATCTAGTCCGAATCAGACAATGGTCTTACACCTTCAATAGTATCCCAACGATGACAACAAAACAATTCAGAACGCGACTGTACACTGGAAGTGCGCGGAGCGTCGTATCGGCACGGGGGACGGAGTACGACTGGAGAGCCAATCGGCGCAACGCACGCTCGCCCTTCACCCCTGTACCCCGCCAAGACACCTTATTTTTTACTTCTGCGCAATAACGGTCAGCGCTAGAGTTTCGTGCCGCGACCTATAGCAAGGACTTCAATTTTGACAATTAAAGGAAAATGTTGTCTTGATCTTGTCTTGATATTGTTTAATTTATTATGTGAGATACAGTGGTTTTTATTTTATTATATAGGCAACGTGTAATGTGATAAATATTCCACAACGTGTTCAACGAAAGTAAATCGAATAATATTGTTAATTGTCAAAATGAAGAATTTTTCTGGTGATTGGTGAAATGGAGTCCATAGACTGTCAGGAAGGACGTTGCCAACCTTCTTGGTGGTTATCCCACCGTACGACGTTGCCAAGAGGATCCTCTCTATTATCTACATGACATTAGCAAAATACGAAATGTACTTCTTTGTGTTGCCATTAAATAAATCTATATCTATCTAAAGTGTAGTAAATTTACGTATGAAATAGCACCAGTCGTTAATGCGTATTTAAATCATGGCCACAAAATGTGTAATAAGTAAATGTGGAAATTCGGAAGTAATAAAAAAAATATGCAAATTTTGATATAAAATAGTCCTTGAAAAGGATTGATTGCCACAGTTAAGAAGAAGAAGAAGGAAATAATATAAAACTTGAAACCATAGAGCGTTATGGCGAAATTGTCGCAGCCCCGCAGAATCCCAATTATGGACTTACGGCAGTAGCCACTCATAGAAAAAGTCGTCATTTTTACAGGGAGATGAGCCTTATATGAGCCTAGTCCATAGATAATAGACTTACATAGGCCTAGTCTTTTACAGAGTACATAGCCACTACGTTTTATGGTCTTTCTTAATGTATACGAAGACGTACATGTATTTTGGGTTAACAAGTTCTTAATTTTATTATATTTAAATTCAGTTTAATTTTTCATTAAATCAGCTACATTTGCACTTAAATTAAATTTGATCACAGATATTCAGAATACCGGCAATGATTTTTGGGCAGAGTGAAAACCACAATGAAAACGGACAAGTTACCAAAAATTAGTATGTACATGAGGTACATGATAAAATACAAATCTATAATGATACAAATTCTCACTTACCGAGTGAAAATACTTAGGTATCAACATATCAATGCTAAGTAATTTCAATAAGTTTTATGGATGGGCCCTCTCAGCTTTTTTATTCAGGGATCGTATTTTGTTATCTATATATATAAATAATAATGCTATTACTAGTTTGTCTTCCAATAAACCTAATATTTAAAAATCTCAAACTAAGCAAAGAATATAAAATAATTAATAAAATATTTAATTCCGGGTTAGCCGGCTAGTTCCGATTTGTTACGAATTAGGGCAGCACTATTCCATAAACAATTTAACAAAGCATAGAAGATGATTACGATGAGATGCTCTATATATATTTTATCTACTCTTTGGTTAGTTCGTCGTGGAAATTGGTGAGGAGTGGACGTGCACTATGTCTGACGCATATAAACTTGGTGATCTCGTTTGGTATGTACTCAAAACTACGCTAAATGTGTTGATAGAGTGTTGAATAAAATAGCTGAGTACATAATGGTCGTATTCTGTTTGTTTCAGGGCTAAAATGAAGGGGTTCAGTCCCTGGCCCGGCCGGGTAAGCACCTCCGTTATTAAATTACTAATCTAAAAGTGAATAAAACCATAAATCCACCGTAAATAAGATATCTTGGGAGGTTTGACGGTTGTAAACAACCCAATGTTTGTTGTTGTAACCTGACAGATAATATATCAGTACATAAAGGCGGGAACTTTTTTTTTGCGTGCCTTCGTGTAATAAGACGCTTACGAGAGTCGAGCCACCTCGTCACATTGTTGTATACTTACATATGTAACTAAGGATACAACCACTTACTCTGCCCGTATGAGCACTGTGAAGTCGTAGTGTTATTATTAGTTATTTCGAACAAGCTAATAACCTAATTGGAATATATGGTACTTTTCAGGTAGCTATCCCCACTCCGGAACTGAAGCCACCGAAAAAGGCTACAAATATCCAATGCATATTCTTCTTTGGAACTAATAACTAGTGAGTATGCTTGCAGCACTTACTCCTATGTATGTATAAAGTTGCATATAGTATAGAAAAGATGTTCAAATTTTATAATTTATCATCTCACATCTATATACCTGGGTTTAAGCACTTCTATGTGAGTACTAGTACTAGTGAATAACTGTACCTACTATGTTATACTTTAACTAATTTTGGATGTTATTGCAGTGACCCTTGTATGTATTTATATTTATATTGGTACATTTACAAATAGCTTGGTCATTTGGCATTCTTTGTATCTAATAGATCATGAATGATTATCTGGAGGAAATGAGTTACAAAACTTATTTAGATGTTGTATTATTATCCATGGTGCCTGTGTGGTTGAAGCAACAGCCTGTCACCTAATGGACCTAAGTACAAATGCTGGCAGTCTGTTATATTGAGTTTTACTAAGCTTAAGTACAGTGATTAATCACACCATGAGCGTAAAAAGAGTTGTGGGGTGACATGTTACCTCCAGTGGGTTTTCCCATTAAAATGTATGCTGCCCAACTGGGAACCCTACTTCCACCTTACAGAAGACCGCAGTCAAATAACACTACTTTGATGTATTTTTGTTTCTGCAGTGAATAAGGTTGCCAGTGTTCTATGAGTATATGCTGCGCTAGTAGTAATTCTGCTAGCACAGTGAGTTCTTTTCATAGACAGGTTTAACACGTTCATGTAACTTTGTATCAAAAATATTATTTTATAAGTAAGTTTACTTGAAATTAGAAAAAGTTGTATCAGTTAAACCTGTCGAGAGCTTAAGCCTTAAATTAACGATGAAGTTGACTGGAAGTATGGCAATGGTGTTCTAGGATTAGGTACCTACTTGTAAATTAATCCCAGGGCAGTTACACTACACTGTTCTACTCAATCTAGAACCAAATCAGTATGTATCCTAATAAAAAGTTGTGTGAATGAATGTATAAAGAAGATAATGTGAGAATTAATCCTGAAATTGTAAGGTGTACCATCAGAATAGTTATTTACATAACATTTATTTTTTAAATGTATTACTTATGGCCAGATACTGAAACAACATTCAAAGTTTGATGGCCCACATAACAGTTTGTAGCGTCTTCAATATAATAATGTCACATGGAAAGTTGTAGGCTACTCAAACTTAATGTAGCTCAAATCAGATTTCACTGGCGTGGCAGTATTCGACCATTAAACATCTTCATAAAACTTATTATAGAGAGCCTTATGTAGTGAAAATTAGGGCTATCTTTATGGCAAAAGAGAAAGGAAGCTTAAAGTCCAGAAATAGAACAGAGCTGATAATGATGAAGAACTTTGGACCAAGACATGAAATAGAGGACACAGCAGTGCTCTCATCATCCTTTAAAGAGTAAATGATTGAAGACCTGTATGATGTCTGCAAAAGAATAGTATTAGAACTATGTTACACATATACATAACCCTTAGAAAACAGAAAGAAAATTTAAACCATAGAAGACTGTAAGAAAAATGGAGTCGCCCAACTGGAGACAACACCTCCAAGATAGCAGTCAAATAACACTACTCTGATGTGGTGGTTCAGTTGTATAAATAGAGTGATGATAGATGTAATGAAAAAAAACCAGAATACTGAGTTTCTTGCTGATTCTTCTCAGACTATCCCGAATCAGTGGTGAAGTAGACTTTACCACCGATTCGGTATAGTGCTTAGCTTTACTGAAAAATCAATTTCTGATTGAGAGTAGAGATAATTTAATTAATTTTTTTTTAGGACAATAATATAACTAATTTCTATATAGGTTGAAAAACTTATATTACACCCAGTACCCAGAATTGGCACCAATGTATTAGTTATACCCCTGCTATTGCTAGCTCCTATGGCTACCTATGGTGACTACTTACCATCAGGTGGGCCACACGCTTGTGTGCCACCTAAAGGGTATAAAAAAACCTGCTGTATCAAATGAAAAAAAAAAGTTCATCAAACGAAATGTTTACCGCAAGCCGGGATTTAATCAGCAACCATCTGCACAGAAGTCAGGACCTCTGCCAACAGCGTCAAACACCAAGTCTTGCATTAAACTTATCAGTTTATGAAGTACTAGAAACCCGCCCCGGCTTCGCAAGGGTTACACAAAAGCTAAATGAATTATACATAAAACCTCTCTTCCTCTTTAATCACTCTATCTATTGCTGAAAAGTGTAATCCGTTGATTAGTTTAAAAGATCTCAGCGAACAGACAGCGGATGTGACTTGATTTTATACTATGTAAAGATTGTTGAACATGAAAAAGAAGTTTAGTGGTCTGTATAAATAAATGAATCGGCAGTCATATACATCTACAGGCACAACCATATTTTTGGGGATTCCATAAAATCGTCGTATGATCATGTATGGCTATCCATAATTCGACCTTTTATTTAAATGTTTTATTTTCGTTCTACTCTATCAGCTATTAGCTTTACATTCGCTTCCTTTCTAAATCTTTCACCAAAGATATTATATGTGTAAAAAGCTGCTTTTCACACAGTCCTCTATATATCCAGACATCCATAGATCTGTTACTATCCTTGACCTTGTACTCGGATGGGTAGAATGTGGATACATTCATACATAAAACTCCTTGCAATGTTTACTTCATTCTTTCGCAGATTGCCTTTCTCTTCTTTATTTTCTTTCTCACTCTCTTTCTCCTCTCTGCAAGCTATTCATACACTATTACCACCCCGCCCACCACGTTCCCTAAGCCCTGAACGAAGCCCTCGTGGAGTGATCCGCAGGTTGGCCACTTTAGCTGCATCTAGGTAGTGCCCGTTAGCAGTTATACTCAACCTACGGCCCGCCGGGCTTTTGTGGTTGGCCCATCTGATGTTAGTTAATTCTAAGCCATTTTGAATTTCGAGCCCACACGAAACATTTATAGACTGCTGATTAAATGGGCTCTACATAAAACTACCGCGCCACGGTGTGCAGTGCTGTTTTTAATACAATAATTTGCCGTAATATACAGCAATTGACAAAAAGGTATACGCGATTATCCGTAATTCAATTTGTAACAATAGTAAAAACCTAAGAAATTATAATTCTGCATAATATAAAAAAAAATCTGGATGGGACACCACGACTAACACGTGTTTGTTATGCCAATTAAAAAAAAGGTTGAGTACCCTTGGCCCAGTTCATGTTTCTGTAAGGTTTGACATCAAAATTCAACGGTTTGTACACGGCTCACAAGATAAATGCTTTCCATGTCGCGTTACTTTAAATTGATAAGCTCCAAAAGCACATTATCATGACATTAGATATCAATTTTTACTTGGATATTTTAGAAGATTCATTTTTAGAATTGGTAGGACGTGGTCGAATCCAGTATTTTATTTATATAAATATGAATCGTACGGTTATACACCGACCACCCAAATAAACGAAACTCAGGAGGCTTCAAAATCAAAAATCATTTATTCAGTTTAGGCCCTAATAAGGCACTTATGAAGGTCTAAATGACCATTATTGGTTTTTCTTTGGCTTATTGGTTGTTAACTAACTTGTAACCTGAAAACAGTATGTATAAAACAATACGTTTAAGATAGTATGATGAGGCCTGCGTGCATGCAGCTTTTGTTAGAACAGCTTGAGTGTAAGCTAGTGCTTGTACTCAAGCTGTTCTGGCGATAGGGTTGATAATAGTTTATCAGGACAGGACGTGACGTCACGGCCCTCAACATTACATTTTGACGTCAATGGTGGATTTATGTTTCCCAAGTATTTGCTGTTACATGTTGCCGTCCTTACCACCACTGCAATTGTCAGTTCTTGGATTATTTCCCATTGGATTAGAATCCAACAATTTGGTGGATATTGCACACGAAATACTTTTTATGTATATTTTAAAAAAATGTTTTCTAATCTGCCTAGGCGGCCTAGGCTAGGCCTAAACCAACTGAGCCTGGTAAATCCGCCACTGTCTCTCGTAGATTCTAGAATCTCTTGTAAGCCACCGTCAACGATATTTCTAATGACGTCACCGCGTCATCTCAACAAGTTCACTCTAAGACTGCATGGACGCTAAAACACGACGCTAGACGTTTTCTTTAGAAAAATAAATTAATTTCATTTTTAAAATATAATTAATAATGAATATCGAATATTTCAGTATAAAAAATATACGTATATATCTTAATAGTTATTATCCGTACGGAGTTCATAAAAGCTGTGTCGTGTCCTTCCAGTCTTATAACTCAGCTTCTGCATTCATCATCAACCTATCTCAGTCCACTGCTGGACATAGGTCTCTCCCATGGCGCACCACTGACCTCAATCCTAAGCTCTTCTCATCAATTTCCTGCACCATCTAGCTAGTCGGAGGGCGTAAACACTATACTTGCTTACGCGCGTTCGCCACTCAAGAACTTCTGCATTGGTTCTGATGGCATTTTATAAAAATATATGAATCGCCATACTATTCTCTAAATTCTTCTTCCAGATGTAATTAAATAACGATTATAAAATAATATGCGCTTCAGTAACACGTGGTGGCTACATTTTGTATCACCAAGCAGTTTTTGATATCGTGTTACTGTCGCAGTCTATGGGTGTAAGTGGTAGCGTGTTTTTGGACCGCATATAAATTTGGTGATCGTTATTAAATTAGTCTGAAGCAAGGTGTAGTGAAATACACCACACACAGATACTAGGTATTGTTTGTCAGATGACTTATTTAGCAACGTTTGAGACTATCTATCTATCCTCTTACATTCCATCCGTGTGTTTTTTTTTAATAAGAGCAAATATTATTAGGTATTTGTTTTAACGTGTTTATATACGTTCATTAAGAAATCGTACCTATTAGATACATACATATGTACATTTTCATCACGCCATGTCCCTCAGCTTTTGCTTCTACTTGTAAGATTTTAAGTTGAGAGTTAGTCTTAGTTCAGAGCGACAATGTTGACACATCACATACTTCGACACCATAAGCTTACTTACCAAGCGTGTGAACCTGTAATTATATTGGTAGGCCGATAGTAATCTATAAGCCGTTGTGTTTCGTCTGACAGTGCGTGGATTGAAGACAACAACATCAAGCCGTATCAGGAATATAAGGAGCAGCTGATCAAGTCCTGCAAGACGGCCGCCTTCAAAGAGGCCGTCAATCAGATCGAGGAGTACATCGTGAACCCAGAGGTAAAGATAACATTAGTGTATTTCAAGTCACCCGTCATCAAAACAACCTATCACAAGTCACTCATCATAATAACATCCTATCGCCATTCATCCATGGTCATAACAATATATCGCAAGACATGCATAATTCAAAACAAACTAATAAATTGCAAGCCATTCATCATCAAAATACGCTTTTGCAAGTCATCCATCATCAAAATAATCTTTTAGTACATATCATCCATCATCTAAACTAAAGAATCTATTACAAGTCAACTATAATTAAAACTACCTACCGCAAGTCGCTCATCATCAAAACATCCTATCACAAGTAAGAGGTTATTTTTATAAGCAAGTAATATAAGTTAGCAACCCAGGGAAGGAAAAGGGCTTTTAACCCCGGTAAAACAAACATTCCTATATGATATAAAAAACTTGAATTTGGGAGGGGCCGGCCAGGCAGAAAATTTACAATATGATATCAATTTCCTTTATGTAGAAATTCGGCGATCTTGATGACCACTCCCGCAACACGGAAGAAGACTTTGACAAGCTTAAAGAGGACATGGAGGGAGAGAGTCAGGAGGACAAGTCCACCGAGGGTGAGGAACCCACCACCTCGCCCGAGGTCAAGAAGAAGAGCTCCACGCCTAAGGTCAGTTACAAGAGTACACATATCTTGGGGGACGTAATTTTTTTTATAGCACTAAGGTGGCAAACAAGCATACGGCCCGCCTGATGATTACATCGGTGGAAATGATAAAATGTCCATGTAGTGATGTCCGCCATACTGTATTAAAAATGTACGTACTTAGGTAATCGTGTAGTGTCACGGGATTCAAAGGTGTGTTACAAATTTCAGCCCAATCGGTCGCTGGGAAGTGGGCCTGATTTGATTGCGCACACACACCTGTCCAGTGTGTGCATAATCAAATTCTACCTAATTTATAGCAACGCATCAGACGTCCTGCAAAAAAATAAGACTAAACACAGAAGGGGATATCTTAAAATAATCTTAGCCTAAAAACATTTTTTCTACAAATATATTGAATGATCCTCATCTACATCATTCTCCTGCTCTTATCCCATTTTATTTGTGTCGATGCAATATATTTTTCACTCTCATTTCTCTCTATCAGTCTTCACTTCCTTGAGTGATCCTCATATTGCATACATATTGGAGTCGATTCTGTTGTTCAAAATTACTAATCTTAACTAATTTGACAGGTCTAAAAAAGTGTTGCTATCCCTTTCATGTGCGGGGTTAAATAAGGATGGCAATATTTTTTATACCACTAATGTGGCAAACAACCAAACGGCACACCTGATGTGTTGCAAGCGCTACGGTGACCGCTTACACACCAGGGATATCCTCACTCGCGCGTTGCCGACCCTTCGAAAAATCTCTTCACACCCTTCTTGAAGAACCTCATGCTGTACTCCTTACATTACATGTTTGCGTTGCATGCCGACCATTAACCACCCATATGAACCGCTCTCATTATTTATAGATACGTTTGGGCATTTCAAAGGTGAAGCCTATAAAGCGCTCGTCCTCTGCTGGTATCAAGGCGACGCCGCGCAAGAAGACAAAGAGCAGTCTTTCTCGCTCCTACACCGACTCCGAGATGACCAGTGAGAAGCCTACCATGATCAATCACTCCTTCTCAAAAAAATCCAGCTTGCTGCATCGCCCCTCCAATATTCTGAGACCTGTAAGTATCAACTGTTAGTGCTACTTGTAATGTAGGTAGTCAGTATTTATTAGTTTAACTAGAAATAAGAGGGTAGCTTCGTGCACCGATGTACCATGGCCCGTGCCACCTCGTCAGTCTGAATACAACTTGAAGCCTATCAGATGTGTTTCTATTAATCTCTCGCTAATTTACCCGAGTATAGTTTACTACTGACAGCCAAGGGCGGGTCCAGCTTTCAAGTCAGGGGGGTATATAATCTAGGACCCGCTTAAAGTCCATAAGATTGATCAATCGTATTGCAAAGTCCAGTTTTTTATTTTAGATTATTCATTACAAACAAGTAAAAAGTTGCAAAATTGTACCGAGTACGGAAAATATATATTTAAAACCTGCGCTAGAAGAAAGGAATGAATTCGATTAAAATTGGGTTTACAAGGTAAAATCAGCTCCTCCTTTTGTTGAAGTCGGTTTAAATGTAGCCTATGTTATCCGGGCCATACTAATGAATCGATTGACACCTTATTATGAATAGTTTATGTAGGCGCTACGGAGGAACATACGTAAATACATTCATACATAGACTGCTAAAATCATAACCCTTCTTTTTGGCTTAGTCGGGTACAATTACACATATTTTCTCTTTACGATATTAGTATAGATTAAATTAAACTGTATAAAGAACTAGTGACCCGCCCCGGTTTCACAATGGGTACACAAAACCTAAATGATTAGATAAAAAAATCATCTTGAATCACTCTATCTATTGCTGAATACTGCATTAAAATCCGTTACGTAGTTTAAAATGTCTAAGCGACAGCGGAAGGGACTTCATTTAATACTATGTTAAATTTCTTGATGAATCCACAGGACACCCCGCCCATAGACCTGGAGAACGTGTCGGAGACCCTCCTGGAGAAGAACATAAAAGCGAGCCAGATGAAGTTCGGCTTCCTCGGGCTGGGCATCATGGGCAGCGGCATCGTTAAGAACCTCCTCAACTCCGGACACAAAGTTGTCATCTGGAACCGGACTGCTGCTAAGGTCAGTGCCCTTTTTTTACCTGACTTTCTGCCTATACGAGGGTCATGTTTTTCCAGTGTATTAGTGTATGTGTTCAGGGTGCTCCGGTTGGCCATTTAAGCCGAATCAATATTGAAGTAAAAGCAATTCTGGACAATTTTATTTTATTTAAAATTGACAAATATTTTTTTTAAAATGGCAATATAATACCGATTTGGTGGCCCCCACGTATCCCTACTTAGGTATGATGGTATACATGGTATGGTGCACCTCGAGTGTTATTTACAAGTCGCAACCACAAGATTTCCTTAAGAAACTTAAACTGGTCATAACTTGGTATAGGATTTCTGATATATGTGGATGTATGTTCAACACATCCACAGCTTTTGGCTTAAATGGTAATAATCGTGGCACCTATATTTCTTTGGCACATTTTCTCAAGTCTAATAAACTGAATGGTGTCGTATGTGGTAGTGCATTCTGATGCCTTTTGTCATATGCCCGTGCGCATTTTAAGCTTGAAGAGATATGTGGTGTTTTTAGACAGGACTGCTGCTGATAAGGTCGGTGGCCTCTTTACCCAACTGCTCTAGTATGACGGTCATGTAATTCTTAGCCAGGTATATTCTAGTTTTAAGGGCTTAGTAGGATTTTATCATGAGATTAGGGTCGTCCCTAATTTTTCTGTGGGAATGAATATGATATTTTTTACTATGACGTCTGCCAATCAAAGAGAATAGGGCGAGTATATAATTTTATTATTATTACTAACCTACAATTAATACGTCGACCGTAGAAAAAAAAAACTTGAAACTTTCTTGAACTTTCTAATATAATTTGCTACGTGACATAGGCTGAACTGAACAACAAACGGTTGGTCGGCTGTACTGTAAATAAAATTCTCTCATGGCAATTATGGGTGTCCTGTGGATTCATCAAGAAATTTAGCATTTGAATAGGATTAAGTTTTATTTTAATGTCAATTATTATCACAATTACTATGAATATAGTAAATATGCAAACGTATATCGTCTGTCATGATTATATTATATGGAGTATATCAAGATCATATTTAAACTAGATTTTAATATTATGGAGCGGAATAACAGTTTTTAATAAATTCAAACTAAAATCTATTTTGGCCAATTGTTACAATCCTGATGCCACAATAATTGCGAACGGAATACGTAAGGCAAGTGCCTCGGACTCAACACTTGAGTACAAGACAAGATATCAGTATACTAAAAAACTCAGTCACATATCTCGACTTAAAACTTGATTTGAGAAACGAGAAAAAGAAACTCTTGCTTCTTCTTTTTGAAATCTAGCATCTAGTAGCAACGCATAATAGTTTGGAATCAAGCCGTGGATTCATATTGCTTTGCAAACCCATCACTGTAATTAAATCCAGGCGCCTCGATGGCGGCGGCAGTGTACTTGGTATCGTGTTACACTTAGCGATGTATATATTTGAATAATACGTATTAAAATTACTTTTCTAGCAAATGTATCCTTTCTCATTTAGGTTACATGTCCATTGATTTCTTTTTTGTTATCATATTCCTTTCTTAGTTATTTAATATGGGTTTTAGGGTCGGCAACGTGTGAGTGATACCCCTGGTGTTGCAAGCGTTCCTAGGCTACGGTATTCGCTTACCATCAGGCGGGCCGTATGCTTGTTTGCCACCACAAAAATATAACACTGTGGTCTTCTTATCAGTCTGTGCTAGCACAATAACACCAGCTAGCTTTCACTTTGCTTAGAATCTTGCTGTGGATTTTAGTCATAGTCTTGGTCTTTCTGCGTTTGTACTACCGCTTGTACAACAGGGTTCTGTCTGAGGAATTGTTTTGACAAAGTGTCCACAGTTATATATACACCAGCATCGCATCTCGGCATCGAGATGTTTATCTCGACATCGAGATGTTTATCTCGAACGAATTTAGGCTAACCTTAGCAGAGAGTGCTAAAGAGTCCACAAACGTTTCGCTTGTAGAACGATCTCCTCCATGTGGTTGTGTCAGATGAGTAAGCTGATTGATATCTTCTATGGGAGTAATATTTTGGTTCATTAGTAAGGCTTAGTTTGATACAAAAAACGCGTTTAGATATTGATTGTCAATGAATTTAGTCAATGAGTTAGAATTCGAAACACTTTACTCTATTCATATCTCTGCCGGATATTGTTTCTAAAGCAGGTGTTTAGTACCTATTGTAATTGTCGATGCTAACCAATTGCAACGTCTAAATAGTTAACTGTTTTTGTGATTTTTTCTACATTTCCATCGGGAATATTGACTGATATCAAAACGTATAACATTTGGACTATTTACAACAATACTCGAATCCTACAGTAACTTGTTATAATTATTTATTTTTTACTTATTTACAATATATATTTACGTTAAGTGAGATCGACTTATAACTGTGGCCTGTGCTGTGGTCATCAATAAAAGTTATGATAACGAACAGTGTTTTATTTTATTGTCGCACACGTTATATCATTATGTAATCATAGATGGTCGTGTTCTATACCGTTTTGTCTTTACAACAACTAAAGTTATATTCATCATTTATATTTGAATTGAATTGAATATTCAACTAAGATTTTTTAAGTGTTTCTGAAATATAATGTAATCTTATCTGACGGTTACCACGTAAATGAGTGTTAATTTATTGTTCAAGTAGTATCACTCGGATTGGTATTTATACCAAATTGTCAACTTATATGGCAATGTTCATGTTAATTTATCAATAAGAGGAAACTAAATAACACGAAAGGAGTACATTGAAAAATAATTTATTCTCCATGATTAGCTGTTTACTCTTGTTATATATTTAGAAAATGTTCAACAATATTTGTATATTTAATAATAAGAAACATTTTATTATAGTATCATCATTGCTGGATTGTAGTATTTGGCATATCACTGCAAGACTCATTTTCCATATATGTAGCTCTAGTACGATAGTCACAAAATATAGTTTATCATTATTATAGGTACGATACGACACGTTACAATTTGATCAGATGCTAATGTAATGTATGTATAGTAGGGAGAGACGCGTGCGCTCGGACTGTTCGCTGAGGGCGCTAAGTAGGTCGGTACACCAATGTACTGGGACCTTGCAATAATTACTATTTCAACAAGTCAGTAACAACTTCCTTATAACTCACTTTAATCTACGTTCAAGTTGTACAAATAAAAAATGCGTAATGCTCTAACAGTTTACCCTAAAAATATATCAAAATGGAAAATGATTGAAATAAACATAAGTTATTTACATGTAATACCCACAGAACGCTTAAATAACACGGCTCGTTGATTCACTACGACCGATGTGAACGGATCGCCACGGTATACTCCTTACAACCTACCACTAGACACAATATTGCTAGACGTATGTATTCAAATCTAGTCTATCACAGCTTACTTAGAAGATCGAAACCGCATCCACTAACCTAACCCACCATCGCCCGGGGGCGGCAAGATATATCACACGAGCACTGCACTCCACACCGAGAACCACCCACCTCGCACAACACTGATCCCACAGCGGAGGAGTCCACACCCGACCCTTGAACTTTAAAACGAAGCCTGTATAATAATGTCTCGGTCACACACAACGAGATTGTCCGGTCGTTGGGGTTTGGTGTGAGTGTAGCGGGCATCCGTCTCATACGAACTCAGGCTCGGGCCCGCGGTAGTGGTCCAGCCGGAGATCGGGCGCGCGCCCTGGCACCGCGTATATCTTGAAGACGCGCGTCAAAAGCCTGTACTACAAGGGCGTGTTCTCGCACAGCGCCGCGCACTCCCCGCACACCAGCTGGCCGGCCGCGTGCCGCAGCTCGCACTCCGGCTTGGTCAGCTCCACGGCCAGCAGCACCCGCGCCTGCGAGTGCCGCGCCGTCCGCGCCATCTCCTCGTCCTCGAACCGCAGCTCCGGCGAGCTGATACTGGCCGGCATGTGATACTTCCTCCGGCGCTCGTGGTGGTCGCGCCCTAGCAACGGCTCGCTGGATGGTTTCGCGTCCTCGACGCGATCACTTCTGTAGTTGGACCGTCCCGGTTGCACCTCCGCAGTGGACGTAGTCGGCGACGGTTCGTCGGGCGTCGACAGTTCGGTGGTCGGTGGAGGAAATATTTGCAGCGGCTTTATCATAGCGAACAACTTGGGAGGCGGGCCGCGCTCGATCATGTTGATGTGGATCCCCTCGGGTATGAGCACGGGCGAGTTGCGCCGCGAGTTGAGCGACCTCTCCGTCGGCGTGTAGTAAATGGAAATCTTGCTCTCGTCGTCCGCGATCGGGCTGGGCAGGTTGGACAGCTTCTCGATCTTGGTCTTGAGGTACATGTCGATGACTTCCACGTCGGGGTCGAAGGCCATGGACTCGCTGTGGCCGCACGAGCCGCTGCGGCAGTTCTCGAAGTAGAGGCTCGGCAGGTTCTCCAGCACTTTGTTCAGCGACTGCTGTTGGTACTTGTAAGACTCGCGCAGTCGCAGGATTTGGTGTGCGCTGAACTTCCTAATTTTATTTCTTTGGAACACATAGTTCTCTCGTACCCAGTTCAGTTGGCTGGTGGAGTATTCTCTGACGCGTTTCACCTATGTGAACAATACACTTGTTAATTCAAAGTATATGTTAACAAACACAAGTTCAAAGTTCAAATAACCTTTACAATGACAATTAATCTCACAATACATATGACAGTTACTAATGACGTCAGTTACAGCAATACTCAAATAATATGTAAAAAAAAGATTTTGAGACTTACACTACATACCTGATCGTAATATTGGTCTTTCATCGAGGTCAAGTGATTGGTTCCTATGTCCCTGATATTCCGCAAGTGATTCGCTTGCGAAGAGTAACTGTTCTGTATCCAGTCCATCTGTTGTGTACAGTTCTCTTTTATACGATGCACCTGTTGAAAATATAACGGATTAATGTAACTGTTTAGATTTCATATTTAATGTAAGGCAAAAAAACATTTATGAATCAGTTTACTTGATTACATGTTAGTCTAAAGCCTGTAGTGAATAATATGTTCTTACTTGGACAGCATAATTTTCCCTAAGTTTCTCTAATTGCTGCCTCTTGTACTGTTCGATGTTGTCGAGCATGTGGTATATCTGTCTGGAGCGAGGTGCGTCCCTACTGACGCATGTACAACAGCTACAACACGTCTCCATCAGACGGAATCTGAAAATTAACATTGTTAAATTATCCATACATATTATCTTATTACAAATTATTACAAATCGTACCTAACTTCCATTTAAATGCAGTCTACAAATATGAACACAGATAATCAGTTACTGGGGTTTTTATTTTAAAAATAATAATAATGATTATACACTGACCTGTAGAATATATATCGTAAAGCCTGTATCAACAACGTTAAAGCTAAGAAGCCGGCGGCGCATATCGCCCCGCATAACAAACTGTACATTTTAATTTCAAACATAGTCATCGGGTCTATGTTGAGGACGATCTCTACTGTCACATTGGCGGAAGGGTTCGTTGCATAGCAGAAGTATGTTCCAGAATCTTCTCTGTGAATATCGCCGACGTACAACGACCCGTCATCTAAGACTCTCACGCGGGAGTTGGCGTTGTCTATGGCGCGGTAGTACTGGTCGTGGGCTACTCCGTGCTTGTGGAATATATCCGGGATCAGCGGGTCTGGGTTCCAGTGGTACACCAGGCTAGTAGGCGTGATCCAAGTGATTGACGGCAAAGGGTTCCCACTGAACTTGCACTCGAGCAACGCGTCAGTCTGTAGCCGGTATAGCGTGAGCGGACTGCTCGATACAAGCTGCGGGGCCACGCAGTTAGTGTGGTTTAGGGTCCTCAACATGTCGTCTTTATATGCCATTCCGCAGCTCATCTCAGACTTGTATTTCCATGTCCTCCGTTCGTACCAGCCGACGAACCACGCCATCCGGCAGTCACAGGCCCACGGGTTGTTTGTTATACTCAGCTCCTCTAGTTTATCCAACATTTTCAGTGATTGTGGTAGGAATGTCAAACTATTTGAACTAATATTCAAAAGCGTTACAGACGGCGTGTCTTGGAATACAAAGGGCTCTATTTCTCGTAAAAATTCGTTATGCCTTATGTAAAGTCGCTGTAAATTGTTTAAGCCTTTGAAATTAGTATTCTGGATTACTGCTATTTCAGTGTGATCGAGGTAGATGGTTTTGAGGTTAGCGTTATGTTGGAAGAGCGTTGCAGGCAACGATCTCAGCCTGTTACCTCCCATGTTCAACATCCTCAGATTCAAAAGATTTCTTAGAGCATCTTGAGATATGTTCTGGATCTGGTTGTAGCTCAGGTTCAGTTCTCTCAGTTGTTCAAAGTTGTCGAATATATTCTTGGGTATGTAGTCCAATTTGTTGCTAGATATATCCAGTGTCTCCAATTCTCTTAGGCTGACTAGAGCATTAGTTGTAATTTTGACTAGGCTATTATTATTTAGGAACAGTGACTTGAGTTGTCGATTAGGATAAAAGTAGTAATCTAAGAATGTGGCTATTTTATTGTACGATAAGTCTAAATACTGCAGCTTGCTCATAGGTGCGAACACCTGGAATGGTATAGCGTGGAGTTGGTTGTGGGAGACATCGAGGACCTCTAAACTGTCTAGGTCAGCGAACGTGAACCTTGGTAGGTCGTCGAGCTGGTTTCTGGAGAGGTTGAGATGCTTTAGGCGAGTGAGCCTCGCGAACAATCCATGCTCGGTTCTCCTAATTTCGTTTCTGCTCAAATCTATGTATTCTAAGTTTAAAAGTCCATCGAAGAGGTTTATCTCGAGGGCGTTGATGTTAGAGTCTGTGTACGAGATGTCTTGTAGCTGTGTCGCATTGGGTGCGTTGTTGAGCGCGGCGCGGGTGAGGCGGGCGTCAGGGGGCTGGCTGTGGGCGCAGGCTAGATGCGTCCCATTGCAAGCGCACCCCGACGGACACTCCCCCGCCGCTGCGCAAATAATTGCCAGCGCCAAGATATTGTGCAGCCACCTCATTATATTACAACCCACATATTCTTATTTACTGCAACAATACATAAATTACAGGTTAGGCTAGTGGGCTTCGTGCTTCTCTATCAGGCTCATCTAAGTCCACTACTGGGATAGGCACTAGGCATGTGCCCGTGTAAAGGGGACAATAACAAAATTTACTATGAAATGGAGAGCTTCAATAGTGTTTATAATGTACTAGCTGTGCCCTGCGGCTTCACCTGTGGATTTTGTTGCTAATTGATACATAATTTTTAACATTGTATATTTAAATATAATCTAATGTGTAAGTTCATTAAAATGTGTTCAATTCTTGTGACATAGTTCTGTAATAAACAAACATCTACATCCGGAAATTAATATGTATCGGGGTTTATATTTAGGATTATTATTTTCTATTAGTGTGTGTGGTGTAGGTATTTAATTGTCTTAATGATAATCTATTATCATTATTAAGATAATGAAATATTGAGAATGAATACCTAATTGCAGTCTGTTTAAAGTAGTAAAATATTGAATTGATTCAGGTTTTACTTTGCGGAAATTCATATTTATAGAATACAAAATATATTATAATTTGCTTTGTCCGCTTAATGACATTAAGCGGACAAAGCAAATTATAATATATTTTGTATTCTAGTAAAATATATATCATACATATGTTGTCAGTTTTAAACATAATTTTATTATCTTTTTGGCAAGTAGTTACTTCACTAGTATAAATAATTAACCTTTTTCCATGAGTATCAATCAGTCAGTGAGCTCATATTATGCTTTATCATTATATCATACAATGTTTTGTTATTGTTAAAGTGACAAAGAATGGAACTAGTTACATCAGATGTTAACTCATGATTGTTTATGTCAATTGTATGGAATTTGTATTCATTTATTGTAGCAAAATATTTATTCTAGTGAGAGGTCAGTACTAAACTAGGTAACGAGAAAGAACCAAGCAAATCAAACCAGGATGAATTGGTCCATTCTCATAAGTTCACTTGATTGAAGTAATGCAGTTTTGTACTTATTAAAAGTAGAGTAGTTACATAGCAATTTAACTACATTTATAAGCAGTCCATCCTAAAAAGCTCTAAATTCTATTTATTATTAATGTTCCTAGTATAATTCCATGACTGGTTGCCTTTTTATACCTACGAAATATGTAATGAGGCAATCATAAAAGATTAGTAAAATCCAGTTGTGATAAAACTTGCTGAAAGACCAAGATTGTGGTAAAACTAAAAGCGGGTTAAGTGTGAGAAATTGAGAGCACACAGTGCTTACTGTCTGTCGGTTTTAATTGTATTGCACATTGAATGAATGTCACACCAACAGCAAAGGCCTTGTCTCTCGCTACGTAGACACACAACAGATCATAACATATGTGCAAACAGACCAGCTCACATTTCATCTCTGTTCCAATCAATTCTGACCGCGTTTACTAGGCACGTACACAGCTGGACTTACGTCTCAATGGGAGCCCATGTCCACTAATCGGCCTTTAGGCCAAACGTACTACACCACTCAATAAAGTAACAAAAATCCACCACGTTTCGATATTGACACCTATTCCAATACAACAAACACGATATTTACCTAATGCTAATCCACATTTTTCGCCAACTTGCATAATCCACGTTATTTTATATTGACAACAGATGCGACAAAGCCAGCCATGGTTCAATCCTTATAGCGCGTTCATTCACCCGTATAAGTTAATCGCCATTTCACAAATACAAATTACACATTAACAAAACATGAGAATAAAATTTTGCTATAGAAATTTCACACAATTTATGAGCGAAGAACCACCGCGCTTGATAATGAAATACACTGTCACTACGACGGGAGCCAGGCACTGGAAAGAAGTAAATGGCGGCGCTGCAAGATGCGCGCGGCGCGCTCTCGCTCTTACACACCGCGTAATGGTAGCGTTGTCTCGCTCACGCATTATGACTGTCAGCTGTGGGGAGCGGGGTTTGTCGAGTCGTTCTGAAGGTAGGCGAAAGTGCTTTCGGAAACGCGCCGTGTTGGAGCGAGCAAACGTCGCATTCTTTCAAGTTTCAAGTGTTAGCTCGGCTCGAAGCAAAATAGTGAAGTCTATTTTGTTCGAACTAATGAGAAAAAACCGTCTCGCTCGGAACACTAAGCAAAATAAAACTCCTATAGTAACCGTACCATCCGTAATCCATTCCTTATTTAAAACAACTCAGTGATATATTTGTAAAAAAATAGAGATACGTAACCAGAATTTTACCAAATTGCAAAATTTGCAATACCAAGGTTTACGTTAAAGCTAATTAGGAACTATATTTTATTTACCTTTTTTATTTGATTTGAGATCACACAAAATAAAAAAAAAAGGCTCGTACGATGAGCGCAGAAATTGCCATGCAGACCTTGGTAGGGTGGTATTTTAATTATTTTGGACAAGGGAGAAACATCTAGGTTCACATTCTTTTATTAGGGCACCACTGTCTGCCATTGAGTTCGGTGCCCTGCTGTGACAATTCAGCTTATTCGTATCCTCTCGAGACATTAGTAATATACTAGAAGCGTCATATTATAAGCGCATAATAGAAGCCATAGGTTTGCGTGACAGCTTGGTATAGAAAATAATCTAGTGTACCTTTTTAGGGCTCACGTTGTGTAAGTAATTTTGTTGTGTAGGTCATCAGTGTAATTGATATGCAAAATGAAAGTTTTATTATATTGGTGTCCATAAAAGTAATAAAATGCCACCGCTGAACATGGGAAGTTAACCTTTTACTGAAATAGATAGTAGATAGATAGATATGAAGTGTGAAGTGTTGAGTCGATTTCAATTATTAGGTCTGGCTAATTTAGTTTCGTTTCGAACTCGATTAGTGACTAGTTCTACTGAGTAGTAAGTAGGATACAATATTCATTCATTCATACAAAAAAGGGCAATCAGGGCAATTTTTGCAATGGGTCCCCAAGAATCGTTAAGAGAATTGTTTAAGAAAATTAATATTCTCACGTTACCGGCTCTTTACATTTTTGAGAACTTGTTGTTTATAAAAAAGAACATTAGAAGTTTTCAGTTAAATTCAGACAACCATAATATTTATACTAGAAATAGAAACAAAATTGTGGCTCCTAGGTTTAGACTAACAAAAGTAAATAAATCATTTATGGGAAACTGCGTCCTCTTTTACAATAAAATCCCACAATCTATTACCGAATTAAATTATGATTAGTTTAAGACTCATGTCAAAAGAGTTTTGATAAATAAAGCCTATTATAAAATTAATGATTATGTAAATGATAAAAATGCTTGGAATACATAGACTCACTCTGCACAAGTGGCTCCCCGCTCCTGGTAGTTGTAATAGTTTAAAATATGTATTTCACGAAAGCAGTGACAAAACCAACTTGGTAGCTTACATTTTGATATTTGTAATTTCATACCAATGTCTAGAAGAATTTTGTTACAAATTGTTATAATATAATGATTGTTACATGAAAAAAAAAAGACAGAGCACTGAGTTTCTTACCGGTTCTTCTCAGGTGGCTTTTTTCCGAATCGGTGGTAATTTAGACCTTCATAAGTGCCTTATTAGGGCCTAAACTGAATAAATGATTTTTGATTTTGATTTTGAGGATATTGACCGTAATATCTACATTTAATGAATCAGAAATCAAAGCTGAGTGTATGCATTCAATATTATATTTTTTTATCATGTTTATAACTTTACTTTAGGCTTTAGGCATTTAACCGCGACTTCGCCCGCGTAACAATACAATGTATAGATTGTCACTAAGGAATAATGTATCATTCTTCTGATCAAATAATTTTCAAAATCGGTTCAGTAGTTTAAGTGATTACTTCCTACTTACAAACTTTACCTCTTTATAATATTAGCAGATAAGACTTTAGGTTGTATAGCTTTTGAACAGTATGTAAATGTAGGTGTTTTGTAATAATGTACCTATTTGCTGTAACTGGTTCGTAGTTAGGTTTATGAATATACAATCGTGCGAATCCTTTATAATTTCTTAGACAATTCAATGTTATATTATATATCAAGTGTTTGTCAAAGATTCGAAGGTTGACGTCGACAAACATTAAACACGAAATAGGCGTATTATTTAAGTTTAGTATTATTGTTTGATGTGAAGTTTCACTCCAAGGTTGTCAAAGTTCAAACGTTATTATTATTACTATGCAGTGGCGGCCTTAGGGGTGGCGAGCAGGGCTACCGCCCGGGGCCTCGCTAGGCGCTCTTGCAAGGGCCTCGCGCACTCGCGCGCATTACTTGAATTGTTATGACTTAATAAATTATTTTAGTCCCAGAAAATCATTTCATAGCAACCCTTATGATATGGGTATCATATGAAAGGGCGAAACGAGGAAACACATTTTTTTTATTAAATACAAAAAAGCGTCTTGTCTAAAACAAGTCAAGTCGAGAATTACACTAAGACGGGCTTCGCAAAGATCTACCCGCCCAGGGCCTCGCATTGGTTAAGGCCGCCCCTGTTACTATGTGTGGTGTTTGTACTCTCATCACGTCTCAACAGCTGAATTGATTTGCACGCTATCTGGATTGGAGATAGCTTAAAAGCTGGATAAGCATATAGGATATAATCCGAGTGATAGTAGACCCTGCGGGCAAAGCCGCGGGTAAAAGCTAGTTTGATATATTTTATTACACAAGCCTTATTGTAGGCATTGCGTGCAGAACTGTTCAATGAAAAAACAATAAGAAAAAAATACATAAATGCTAATGGACCTCGTGGAGTTTGAATAAGTCCTCTCTTGCATATATGGCTTGAACAAATAGCATATTGTACTTACTTACTAATGCGGAAGATATTTTGCAAGAGACTGACAGCCCCTTATTGAGTAGCTGCTAAATTGATAAAGAAAGAGGTTTAAAACGATAAGCTAAAAATATATATATCTACATATTCAGAATGTACTTAAATATAGGTTACACGAATAACAAGAAGTAACGAGTATTCAAAATAATAAAAGAGTATCCGGATTATAGCTCATGCAAAAGAAAATTTTATTAAACGAAGGAATAGCTTGTATTAGAACTTTACGGGTATATTAGTATTCTCGTAAAATGTTTTACCTTCCATAAACGAGTGACGGTATATTTTTAATTGCTATTACGTCACAAGGTGGACCGCCCGCCTGCTGTATTCGATCGGAGCAATAATTAATTTCGGCGATTGTCAACCGTTAAGTGAAATGCCGCTCTATATTCTCTGCCTACTCCGAAACCAAAGAGTCTTAGCGTGACGATATGTTGTATGTCCTTTGTAAAGAAAACTAGCCACTCGCCCCGGCTTCGCACGGCAAGCGTTAGCCGTATAAGTTAAATACCTACAAAACACAAGAGAATTATCCATACATTTAAATAAATCTTCCTCTTGAATCACTTTATCTATTAAAAAAACTGCATCAAAATAGGTTTCCTACTTCGTAGTAAAGATCTAAAGGGACAGACAGAGAACAAAGTCGCTTCCCGCTATCTGCTAGCCAGTTATAGGAGCTCGCCCTAATTCCAGCAAAACACGCCAAGGTGTTGCTAACGAACAGGAGTCGCCATTATTGAATTTATTTGCGTTTTCCCAGTATGTACTATAATCTTTTGAAGCGCTCTTAAAATAACCTCATGCTTATTTTAAGAGAGCTTCAAAAGATTATAGGGTCGATAACATGCTTGTGACGTCACTTGTCGATTGCAGCGTAAGTTCATAAGCTAACGTCTACGTGGGTTCTACACTTGTTTGCCTTCTTATAGAACAATATCAATCAGAATTGTTTTTATAACATGATGCTAGGTAGGTATCTGGAGGAGTTTCAAACAGTAATATGCCGCACAACAAAAATGATTGACGTACGTAAAAATCTGTCTACAATTGGCGAAAATGTCGCTGAACATACATAACATATAATATACATACAGCAGCCGAACATAGAACCTTCTCCTTTTTGAAGTCGGTTAAAAAAGATCACTTTCAAGTGGAGACGGTCGAGACTAGGAATGATGACTTATCGACCAAGGCAGTAACAGAACGGTGAGGAGAGGAGTCAGAAGTCCACGAGCTAGAACGAACTAACGGGTACCCACCCGATGATAACAGTTCGACGCAAGAAGGAAGGGTTGAAAGTTGAATGGTAGTGTAATGATAAGTAGTGAACTAGTGTGGTTTTTAAGTTGATATTCGTATTCCAAGAATAGATAAATGCGCTATCTTCAGGGTCACAGTCGATGGACCCAGTGCGTATTGGCGGACTTCACATACGCATTTAAATTTATTCTCAGACGTAAACAAGCTGCTATTTATTTATTTATGTAAATCTTTTTAATTAAACACTAATAGGACTGCTATCAGAGGCACTGTGGGTTGCCCAAATGTGCGATAGTTGCAGCTGTTTTTCAGTGCTGCCAACTAGCACGATGACTGAAATCGGTATAAATCATTCCATTTGCAACAGCTTTACAATCTTAAGCCATAATACGAGAGTTGAAAGCTTATTTTCGTTTGAAGGCGTGTAGTAGTATCATAAACAAACCTTGACGTCTATAGGCAACAAATTATCGGCGTTCACGATATTCTAATTGGCGAAACTTATAGACTTATTGTTCGCGTGAACTGGATTGCTATTAGGGTTTATTTTGCTAAGTGGTTATACGTCACGGACCTTGCCTGACCTGTTTTATTTACAATTACAACAGACGGGAGTGTTTTAAATGTAACTAGCGACCCGCCCCAGTTTCGCTCGGCCAGAGTTAGCCATATAAATTAAAAACATTCGAAACCCACATGAATTATACATAAACAACTTCATCATTAATCACTTATCTATTAAAAAAACCGCATTAAATTCTGTTGCATAGTTTGAAGATCTAAGCATACACAGGGACACACACACAGAGGGAAGCGACGTCCTCTTGAATCATGAAGAGGAAGGTTTATATGTATAATTCCTTTGTGTCTTATCTAACGCTGGCCGTGCGAAGCCTAGACGGGTCGCAAGTACATTATATATTTTTTTTACAATTAAAGCTTCTAATATCAAAGAGTGTATTACCAAACTTCTATAACATATTGGAATATCATTGTCACATGATATCGTCAATTTCAAACTCAAGCCACTTCCTCTAGGGATGTTCGAATACTAACTTCAAAAATCTTATTACGAACTAAGCAATGTTGCGATAAGAGAACCCACGATACTATCTCAACTTTACCGTGTTCTATTTATATGAAAGTAGCACTTGCCACAATCTGTGTATTGTCCGTTTATGTGGTTTCACACGGCCCAAATATTTTATGCAGTATACATGAAATAAAGTTTTTTTCACCTACGTGATGAATTGACAATAATATAAATAACCATGCAATTCTTACGACCATTGACATAATAATCGTTAAACCGTCAATAGAACTATTTCATAAACACAGTCTTATGTTAGACAAGCTTGATATTAATACGTCTGTTAGTTCATTGAAAATATGAAAGAAGCAGTAATAAAACTGTCTGTTCATTTAATTGAGTTTGTCAACACAATTCGTTG
This sequence comes from Falcaria lacertinaria, assembly GCA_951449985.1. Lineage (NCBI taxonomy): Eukaryota > Metazoa > Arthropoda > Insecta > Lepidoptera > Drepanidae > Falcaria > Falcaria lacertinaria. Next base: position 749,280 of record OX602129.1, read on the forward strand.
GAGACTGTCGATAGGTCATGTCACGATGGAATGACGCGGAAACAGGTCTGAAGATAATGGGTGGCCTTGCTGGAGCGAAAACATAATGTAAGATTGTTTTAAATTGAACGGAATTGATGATCCGATTACAGTTTCATTATATGTTTCGTCTGTTCCAACAAATATAATAATAAAAATTACAAGGTTTATAGTTAATAAAAAACGTACATTAACACTGTACTCAAGTATATAAACAACTATTATATATATTTCACTATTTTTCCATTTAATAGTGACAACAACTTTACCAACATTGCGACGATACTATAGAACTGACACCTGAATATCACACGTATCGTATTGACAGTAAAGTTTACTTTCGCACACGCAGATATATTTAATAATATTAAGCCACGCATTGTCGTCAACCAAGGCTCCATTATTTTAGGAATACATTAGCTTTAGCAAGAGTATTTTCGTTAGTCAAATTAAACGCTACTTCACTAGTGTTGGCGTGACAATTTGCATTTGCAACAATGTTTGTTTTTTCAACTAGAGCATTGCCATTTGACAGCACGTACCTAAATAATAATATTTGCTATCTTTTCCTGTCCTCAGCGTTTCGAATGCAAGCTAGCAATTCTTATAGTTCGCCATAGTATAAGAGCGTTTACGAGGTACTGCACTGCAGATGAATGCGTCTTCGATTTTCTGTTCTCGGTGTAGATTCGTACACCAAATATTCACCTATTTGGAGCATCTACATGCAGAACTGACCGTAAATTACCTAGGTGAAGGACAGAGCCATGACCGTCTGCTACGTAAACAACTATCGTGAATTTATATTGGCCTTCCTATTCGAAGGGCTTCCTAATCCTTACTTATAGGTTTATGTCAGTATGTTTGTGATATGGAGTGACAAATCGAGCTGTTTTATCGACACAAGTTATCTTTCATGGCCATTGGATTATTACTTTTGCCAAAGTAGTTACAAATATCGTTAAGAATTTTATTAATGCAGGTTTGTGTATACCGTTTTTTTACTCACATTTGATAAGACGCCTTTTGGATTAAAATGAAATGATCTTTTCCACTTTCTCTTAGCTTATGGAAGATTGTATGATCTTTAAGGAACAGTTCCAGCTCATCAAAGTGAAACTTTAAGTCTTACTGCACGGGTTTATATTAGGTCCTTACATATGAAATTGGCGTTTTTCGTACTGGCCACTTTAATCACGAATTTCTCCTCTTTGGTAAGGAATTCCAAATTCAAATTTGTACAGCTATAGACTCATGTATTTGTGCTTCGATGATCGTCATTCATTTGTTTTTTTTCTTCTGTTTTTTTCTGTTTGCGTCACTCATTTTACAAAATGGAAAACCTTAAATATCGCATTATTTACGAGTACGAGTTCCGCCGTGGCACTAGTGCTGCGGAATCAACTCGAAGGGTGAATGATGTGTATGGCGGTCGTGTTGCAAAAGAAAACACAGTTCGTTTTTGGTTCCAACGTTTTCGTTCTGGAAATTTCGACCTGCAGAACAAGCCCCGTGGACGGCCTGAGACTCAAGTTGATAATGAAGAGTTGAAGGCTATTGTGGAAGCGGATCCATCGCAAACCACGTCCGAGTTAGCTGCAGGCTGCAATGTTAGTGATAAAACTGTTTTAATTCACTTGAAGCAAATTGGGAAGATTAAAAAGCTTGAAAGGTGGGTACCTCACGAATTGACTGAAACAAACCGGCAAACGCGCGTCGACTGCTGCGTTACATTACTAAACCGGCACAATAATGAAGGTATTTTAAACCGAATCATTACCTGTGATGAAAAATGGGTTCTTTACGATAATCGGAAGCGCTCAGCGCAATGGTTAGATCCTGGCCAGCCAGCCAAATCCTGCCCCAAGCGAAAATTAACCCCAAAAAAGTTACTTGTAAGCGTTTGGTGGACTAGTGCCGGTATTGTTCATTACAGTTTTTTCAAATCTGGCCAGACTATTACGGCTGATGTCTATTGTCAGGAATTGCAAACCATGATGGAAAAGCTAGCGGCTAAACAACCTAGGCTGGTCAATCGCTCCACGCCACTGCTGCTTCACGACAACGCTAGACCACACACTGCGCTACAGACGGCTACTAAATTAGAAGAGCTTCAATTGGAAAGTCTAAGACATCCTCCGTACTCCCCGGACCTTGCTCCAACAGATTACCATTTTTTTCGAAATTTGGATAACTTCTTGCAAGGGAAAAAATTCAACTCCGATGGGGCAGTCCAAATCGCCTTCAAAGATTTTATTGATTCCCGTCCGACTGGTTTTTTTAGTAAAGGGATCAATGAACTACCTATGAGATGGCAAAAGTGCATAGAAAATAATGGTTCATACTTTGATTAATTAAATATATTATATTAAAAAATATTCGACTTTTTGTTCCTCCCATACAAAACGCCAATTTCATATGTAAGGACCTAATATTTAGCTAAGAAAGGCAAAACTGCGCCGGTGATTACGCTCTTAATTTAGTTTAATTCGATATACCCAAATATCGATTTTATACTGTTTAAATTAGAACTCATTGTCATGCGCATATACAATGACGTCGCCGGCGTCGTTTTATATACTTCAACCTTTATAACCACAAACTTTATTAAAAGATTGGTATGTAGTACCTACAAGTAACGATGTAGATGAACGAAAACAGTTATCTTGAAGGGCAAACCAATTCTCATGCGTGGTCATGTCACACTTTTTATTCGTCTAGCAAACCGACAGACAAATAAACAATATAAGATTTATTTTCCTTAGCTTTCGTCTCGATTCTTTCAAGTCAATTAATACAGATCACTGGTGAGCGTGAGATAAGTATCTAGTCTAGGTGAAGGGTTATCAGCGTACGTCGAGCGTTGGTTTTGCTGCATAGTATGTAGGGTACATATATATTAGGTGCACTTGCAAGACTTACATACGGTCGAACATTGAAACGATATTCAAAGTTTGGAGGCCCGTGTTTGAAGCGTCGTCAAAATAAATGTAAAAGCAGAGGCCACCCAAAATAATGTGGCATCAAATTTGACGGGCGTTTCAGTATTCCGCCTCTCTGGTTTAAAGGAGATTGACGGATTCTAAGGTTGGTCTCAACGGCGGCAATTCTAACAGCACTATTTTGACCGTGTCGAAAGGTCTATCGTGGTATATAGACTTCATATACGACTTAAATTATACTTCCAGTATTTCAATTTGCTATGCGTTATGGTTAATTGATAGGAGCTGTGATAAATTATATGCGATAAGATATAACTACATACTATCAATTGTGCGGCCACGCTGGCTCGAGTCTTGGACGAAGTCATTCTTCGTCTTTGCAAACCGTATTAGCACCGCAGACGAAAATATTTACCTAGATACTAATATTTTGAAATATATTTGCGAATCTGACATGAGTAAAGTACTCAATAATAATAATTTTGCGAGGAATCCGCTTCAGGGTTCAGACGATCAGAGTACACTAGCAAACGTAGCGTCAAACTGTAAAATGCTAACATTTTGATCGGTTTCTTGGGTCACCGCCGGTTGTACGTATATTATCTACTCTGAGCCGCCGGTTATCCTCCAGCATCATAGATTTACTTTTCCATGGATCAGAAGTAATTAGGTTAAAATATTTCGGCATCTCAAACTTGCCTGAGAGATGACCACAGACTGATCACATACTGTCGTATTGTTAATCCATTTCAATAAAAATACTTGTATATAAATATGCCTATTTGTTCTGTTTCGGGCTGTATAATGTATATCGCAGCATTACTACTAGTGCAGCGTATCCTCGTGGCGCACTGGCAACATTTCTTACCGCGGAAACACAACAGTACCTCAAAGTAGTGTTATTTGACTGCGGTCTTCTGTTAGGTGGTGTACAGTCCCCAGTCGGGCGGCTCCAATACAAGAGTCACAAATTTGCCCTACTACTCTTTTTAAAATCTGTAGAGATTTCTGAGAAAGGTAAGGTGAATTTTACGATAAAAAGTGAAATGTAAAGCCGTTTTAATAACGCTCATTCAGTTACAGCTCCATTGTAGGTGTCTACTGGGAGTGCCGCATAGATATTAATTTTACAAACAAGTAAAAAGTTTGAACAACAAACACGACAACAGATAAAAAATCCCCGCTAAAAAAAGGAATGAAATCGAGGCTTACAAGGTAAAATCGAGAAGTAACCGACTTCCGACATGTAGCATATGTTACCCGGACTATACTAACGAATCGATAGACGCCTTGTTCATCAAAATCGGATGAATAGTTTAGGTGCTACGGAGAAACATACGTAAATACAAACATACATTTACATACACAAACTGCAAATATCATAATCCTTCATAGAATACAAAATATATTATAATTTGCTTTGTCCGCCTAAATGTTACGGTCGAACGGCGAACTTCAATATATCATAACCCTTCCTATTGGCTTCACCGTAGTCGAGTAAAAATACATTACCTTCGAAACAAATACCATTTAACTTTCCACATAATATGCTATATAGAAATCGTTTCTAGGATATTGTCAATTCCGGCTTCCTTAGTGTTAGGTACTTGCTACATTTCAAAACAGTATGTAATATTTGTCAAGTGCTTGCAGACAATGTGTCTGCTTGTGACCAGATTTAAAGCGGACACAGCCAATAATTACTAGCCCACCAACGTGTAAGCCGCAGACAATTAATTATTATTTGTTTACAGCCCAGGAAGTCATACAGATAGGTATTTGACGAGTCAATATATTGGCACATAGATATGATGGTGAAGAATCGGTGCTTCGACTCGAATCGTAATACGGAGTTTTATCAGCTGCTTCCCTGAATAGTCGGTCGGGATCAATATAGCATTTAGTTAAATTACCTTTTATTGTATTACTAGGACAGTAACCTATATTAATATTTTACATTTGTTATTTATCAGTAAGGAAGGACGCAGTAGTCACCACCACTTGCTGTTTAGTTAAAAAGATATATTTAATGGCGATAAACGTAACTATTACCTTATATCCTAGTGCAAAGAACCCTTGCTAGAAAAATGTAATTTTTATGTAACTGCCCCACATCTCCAACGAGTCTTTATTTTTATTATAGTGTCACGAAAACTTAATTAATTCGAAACCTGAATAAGCCTCTAAAGTTTCTAAGTATTAAGTTACATGGAAAACCATGCTAATGCCACAAGTAATGGCGCAGTCTTACAGTCTAGACTGGGATTGTTCTAAGTACGACGAACAACGACAAACAACACTGAAACAAACAAGTTGATTTATACATATGACGTAGCGCAATAACAGTAGTTGTGAGGTTTCCAGACCTTGAGGTTGCGCTGTGATGGCAAAACGAAGGCCATCATCATTCCCCTGCCCTTATGCCATGTTATTTCGGCGACCATGGTTGCACAATGAGTTATAAACTCAAACTCACTTTATTTGACTTGACTTTACAAGCACTTTCAAATCGTCAGAATCTACCACCGGATTCGGAAGGTCGGTTTTGCTGAGAAGAATCCGGCAAGAGACTCAGCAAAAATATGTATACCAATATATATCTATACCAATCCATACAATAATATGAAGGCTAAAGTAACTCTGTTATGAAGGCGAAAGTAACCTTTAATATTTTTGCTATCTCTTCAGGACTAAACGGCTGAACGGATCGTAATAAAATTTCATGAGGAGATAGATTATATCTTGGGGAAGGGCATAGGCTATCTTAGTACCTTTAGTCATTAAACAAATGTCGATGCAGTCGCGGGTAACAGCTAGTCTACAATAGGGACCGCGCTAGTGATACCCTCATACAGCAAGTGTTTACATTAACAGGCTACGCAGCTACGGTGACCACCTACCATCAGGCGAACCGCACGATTTCGTGCCACTTTAGCAGTATAAAAATAAAAAATCAGTCTCGCAGCCCAACGTTTATATAAAAGCGCCGGATGCGATACCAGAGGAATTAAGGTCAGTTTGTACAAACCGGGGCGAAATTTAATTAACAAAGTGCTAATGTTTCATAACGATATTCGGTAACGGTGGCCTTAAAATAATTGTGAATTCAAAGGTGGATTGTTTACTTCGAATGGTGCTCCATTTCTCTGAAGTTATTACAATAGCCTTGGCGAAAATATGAGGAAGGTTAAATGGTCCCGATAATGGAATTGAATATACAAATTAGGAAATAGGTTAACTTTTCCTTTCCTATCGTGGGAAAATATATTACTTTTGCATGTTACGAAGCGATCGATACCCATTTTTGATGATTAGATTATGGTTATCGCTTATCAGGGTTATATATTCTGCCCGGACGCTTGTTTGTCACCTTACTGGTGGTTCAAATGACTGAGGGAGTAGAAACATTAATTAAACGTACGCAGACACGTGACAAACGCAAATATAAAATTTCCTGAGCAACGAGTAAAGGTTAAGGTTTTACATCAAAGGTCATAAGAGAGCAGTTCAGGTTATATTAAAACTTGTATAATGGCGTCGAGAGGTGGCAAACGTGATTGCAATTTATATAGTTTATTTATAACTTTTTCTCAGCTGCTCGGTAATTCTTGATCTTTTTCAGAGTAATTTATTACAATGCGCGACGGAAATAATAAAAACATAGATATTAAAAACAAATCGAGCGTTTCCATGCATTATAGCCAACATTCGTTCAGCTGTGTTCCCAGCTGAAAAATAGAGTTGCGACTACGTGGAGCTTCTTTTCAATGGCCTTAAAAATTTGATTGCTCTCTGAAAAGTTAGGGTTAACTCGCTATATGCTGCGGTTAGGGGCAATATAAGGAGATGAGATAAAGATTATGAGTTTTGTATGTCGCTAAGATCAGCTTATGTAATTTCCTTAGCTAGCGAATACGTGAATATGTGGAAATTTTTAATATTTAACTGGTGTTTACGTTATAAAAATATCCATACAAGTTATAACATAACGATCAAATTGATCGACAAGATTAATTAGTTTTTTTATGTTTATTGGATTGAAGTTGACGGGTCATGTTGCTTATGTATACCTAGTAGTATGATTTATGGATAAGGTCCGGATGTAGCCATGTTGGTATAACTTATGTTGCGTATTTCGTAATTAGAGCAAGTGAGCTTTATTAGACCATGATTTATGTGAGTCGTGATGTTGTTCAACAAAATTACAATATTCAACATGGAATCAACTTTTCTGTATGTTATTATTATCTTATCTAATGTTTCGTGTCGCTGAAGACTTTAAGTGTTGAAGACTTATTCGTTAGCCGGACCCAAGTATGATCATATCTTGCAACATAATCTTTTGCAGTAAATCGGATTGTAAACAGGCGTATATTGTTGGCCCAACGTATAGAGGAGGCCCACAATATAATGTGACGACTGTAAAGAGGTCACGACGAACAATCAGGGTGGTGTCACAACTTTTAATTGATGGCCGTCGAAGCGTGCCGGCTTGTGTCTCTGTCACAACGTTCGTTCTATTGTCTTCGTATAGGGACTATAACAAACAACTCTGACATCAACTTTTGAGTGGCTTTCCTCTGTTAGAGGTGTTGTTGGTCTTTAGCTAGTTTACGTGCTTACAACATTACAAATATGTAGTTGGTTTTGTTGCAGTTTGGTGTAGCACTTGCAAATTGTAGGCAATAGTCACAAATTCACGAACGCTTTTCATTAAACAGTTTCAGTACTTACCGTGGCTGGCCGTTTTGTGTCAGTTTGCACTTATTGATCGTGACTTATACCGCATAAGTTTTAATTTGGATCTGAAAAGCGTAATAAATTAAAGATTATTACAAACGCCTGCGCATTATTGTACCTTTCGCCATCATCTGAAGTCAATACTATCAATTTATTTTTTATAACTAGCAAGTTGAGCCGTTTCGTGGTGATTAAGTAACTGATATTGAAACAGACTACATTTAATACCTAATAATAGTAAGATGTTTCATAATTTATCATATCAAGATTTCCTGTGTCCAGCCAGCAATTGGCATCCGTATAATATTACGTGAGGAACAAGCCTTTGTTCTCGCGTCAAATCGTTGTGCAATGACGCACGCACATCAATTAGCTTAAACATAATCACCGTACGCTGTATCACAGTGCTTGTGACAATCGTGCTATCTCTGATAACATACCCACGTTTCGCTAGTTGGATTAACACTGCTTGACAAAGATTCAAGCGATTTAACTTGGCCGCAGTAAAATCAGAACTAAAACGCGTTGGAATAAGTTGTCAAATCACAGCCTAATTCGTTGGTGATAGAGACTTAAAATTTTACATGAGGTTCTTTGTATAACGCAGCATACATAACGTGGAGTGGACTTTCCAAAAGTCTTAGTCACGGAATCTCCACCCATAGAGCCTATAAACGTGGGGACCAGAAAGGTGTTTGCAACTGTTTTCCATTTGTGTACTATTATGTTTTTAACACTATGAATTTGTAATTTTCTGTAAAGTTTAATTAGCAAATCCCAGAATGCCACATTATGCCAAGAGTCGTTTGCACAGAATATGTATAGGCCCGCTAGGGATATAAATTGTATCTTCAAATACAAAAATAGCCGTATTACTGCGAATTTTTCTTGGGACAATTCCAAATACTTTGGTAACCCCACCTAGTCTTTACTGTCCAACTAGTCTGGATCAGTGGCCTGTACAGTATTATGTATATTTAAGTATATTTAACAAAGACGTTAGTAAACGAATGTATCTTGACTCATTCAATGGAAGTTTGGCAAGTGTAGACGTTTTTATATGCTTGACTGAACTAAATTACGAAAATGAAGTCTGTGTCATAAGAGCTAATATACCAGGGGAATCATGTGCTACAATAATTTAAAAGAACATGATATTTCATATCAAATTATTTAATGATAAGTCAACGAGCTTATGAGCAAGCCTTAATTTGTCTTTACCTACGGATGTCAACTTTCTAGTCAGCCGCACAATGACCTTGAATGTTAATAACAGAACACTTGCAATTTTAAAGATATGCATGTTATATTTTATTTTTATTATAACGGCTTACCTACGCTTTACGGTAGTAGTTGCAGATACATGAAAGGCACATAATATATGCGTAATAGTGGCTACTATTACCAAGTAATAACTATGACAGAGTCAAGTGGATAGTTGCAGAAACTTTTTAATATATGAAACGGTCGTCCGACCACAGTACCCAAATTATACCCGCATTATCACAATTATTCAATTAGTTAGGTGAGTGTTGAAAGAGAAGCATTCATTTAATGACCCATTATATTGTACAGCCCAGATTATATTGTGTTCGTTGTGTAACAAAAACCGTTTCATTGAGTAGTCGTTACGTTCACGTGCCGTGCCCGCACGCGACCCGCCCACATGGACGTAATCCTATTCTCCGGCTAGACCTTGACATAGCGGATAGGTTTACGGTTATAGATTCATTTACTTTTTCTCTACTGACTTCTCTCTGAGTGCTTTAATTAGTCATTAACCATCTGGAATTAAATGCACTTTTATTTCTTATTGTTTATCCTCTCGAGGTGGCGAAGAGAATAGAGCATCACACTCATCAAACTCTTCATATACAGCGTGTACTGTTGTAGTGTAACAGACCAGACCAATACAGTCATATTTTGAAGGACTCTTCAGGCATCTGATAATGGACTTCGGGAATTTTGGGCAAATTGGCATACAAATTGTACATTTTTGTAGATATAATGTGTCAGAATTAACCAAATGGCGATTCAATCTAGGTACACCAACTTGTAACAGTGGCTTCTCTTGTTCAAAACGTCTATGTGTTGCCTGTGTTGTTAGACTTGTGTTCTTCAATTCCGAGATTATAATTACGTACTAGTCTTCGTATGCATTTACTATAGTGTAAATAATTGTTCACTTGAATCTGCAATATAATAATGTGTTCGAACTTGGCCTGCTTTTAGCAAACGCATTTCCTCGTACATATTCTCATCTTATGATTTCTGTTCACAATTTCATTCAGACTCAAATAAATTTTCTGTGACTTGCACGACGTGAAGATCAGATTCGAGATAACAGTGTTGATGTTAGATATAGGTACTATATTAGCCACACAATGGTGCCAATTCTGTTGTTCAAAATTACTAAACCTAACTTATTTGACAGGTCTAAAAATATTGCCATCCTTATTTAACCCCGCAAATGAGAAAGGGATAGCAAGAATTTTAGACCTGTCAAATTAGTTTAGTAATTTTGAACAACAGAATCGACACCAATACCTAACAACCTAACCTTGCCATTCACAATTTCACCAACAACTCTCGGATAGCGGTTGTGAAGCGACAAAGGTCACCCCGGAAAAGACCTCGTTTTCTAATTTAGACCATGCAGTTATCTATACTCTGTTTGCATAGATAGGTACGCCCACCCGGCAAGCTTGTGTATTTGATATACATATGTACTAATTACCTATTAAATATATATTAAATTTAAAAATATATAAAAAAAATAAAAAATATATTAAATTTAAGTTGTAACACCAACTTCACGCTACAAACTAAAAATCCTCTGTGCTATCAGTAAGTTCACCTTAATCCGACACGGCGGCGCTGTACCAAGTTGATAATTTTAATGAATGTTTAAATAACCTTCGTCGAATTAGCATCCCGTACTACTGGTTTGGTCGCTAAAGACAGTCAATTTGATGGATATTATTATGTCGTCGACATATTTTGGGACACATGATGTGAACTGCATCGAGATGTGAAGGCTTGGACCAGTATAAAATCCTAGGTGTGAGATAGCATATAGTGCATGGACTGAAATGTCAAATTATACGAATTACATTCGATTTGACATTACGGTATCAAAGCATAGAGTATCAAATTGCATCGTTCCCTTTATATTTGATCTCCACGTACCAAGAAAGAGGACGCATCTAAACAAGTCAATTATAGCGTGACGTACACAGAATCCTCTTCACAAATCATCTGTGTAATCATTCTATTTTTTACACCGTGTTGCTCTTGGCTTCGATCGATTGTCTATTTATAGTGACAACGGAGTGGAACTCGTTGCCGCTGGGTTTTAATCAAGAGTCGATAGTTTTAATGCAGGTGCGATAAATATAACGACGGGGAGACTTTTATGCTGGAATGAGTCAGTAATAAAGGGACTTCTTATAGTGTATAAAGTCTATCTTGAATGAAAGGCCCCTTGAGGTATGAGTAAGTTGGATATTTATTACTTAGGCACTACTAGCCCCGTGTGTTGCCAAGGTGTTTCCATACAAACCTCAACTCCACATTTACTTATCTTTCTTTGTGCATCCCTGGGAATTCTAGTCATATATCCTTAACAATTCAAACCTAAATTGAGGGAGATTTGGTTGGATTGTTTGTTGATTAGCAACGGTTTTGTTTGATACATAATATTTACACGAGAATGAAATAAGAATTGGATTGGACCCAGATCTAGAAAAAAGTCTTCAAGATATTAAATCACTACAAGTTGTTTACATATTCTGTCCTCAGAAGAGTTAATTAATTTTTACAAGACCTAGATTTCTAACTAGCGCATGTTCTGTTTTCCACGCAGTAAATAGGTACATTGAAATCAGGCTCGGTGGGGTGGATAATTCGGCTTATCGTTTATGAACGTGTATTGTTTATCGTCCCTATCTGTTAGCACAGCGATAGGTCGCCGTCAGAATATGCAATATACAAAACGGTCGTATCAATGAGATATTTAAGGCCTCCGCTTTTTTTATACAACTAAGGTGGCAAATAAGCATACGGCCCGCCTGATGGTAAACGGTTACCATAGCCTATGGAGGCTTGCAACACCAGGTGTATCACTCACGCGTTACTGACCCTAAACCGTCAAACACGAGATAGCAAAATATGCGGTGCGGAATTTACTTAAGTAATATTTAAGGCGTTACACACAACAAGACAACGTTGGAATTGTGTCTTGTGTCCTGCAAATGTAGCTGCAGCAAAACAAACAAAATTATATGTATATTGTATAGATAGTATTTAGACTATAATTTACCCTTTGTTAGAGTTCTTATTATTGGTAAGTTTAATTTAAAAGTTATTTTCTCTCTTTGCTTACATTTCATTCATACCCATTAGTTGGATAGACGTATGTTCTAGATACTTAGTCACAGTCAGTCCGGAAGTTTTATTGTGGTTCTTTTTCATCGCAAAATTCGCGAAAAATCAAATGTTGCCATCAGTTGCGTCCGCCACCTGTTTTCGTTCAATAAATTTAAGTCTGTGGCCTCAGTCCAAATATTTTCACTCATTATTTCTATATTAAATTAACGAAGCAGTTCTTGGCCGTTTATTAAGATCCAGACGAATAGGTTGACCAAATTTGTAATTGCAACGTATGTTTCTTTTTCATGGCTTTTATACTAGTGTATAGTATAATCCACAAATGAATTTAAATTCCGGTATTGAACGGACTAAAACACTAGAGTCCTTTGAAATCCATATATTCAGATTCCTTACTGCCCTTAGGTAGTAGGATGTTTAAAAGAATAGAAGTCTTAGTTTTAGAAACACCAGTATTATGAGATTCACATTAAAATTTGCCAAACATTTCTTCGGTGTAGTCACATCAATTAACCGTGTGAGCAGAGCAGTAAATATTATGAATTTTCCTCTTGCTGTTTCGTGTTTTTGCTCCATTTCAATTTAGCATCCTCCTTACCTTTAATTTGTATGAACATTTCTAATCTTACATGCTAGTGATCTCAAAACATATACGCCCCTGCCTAAGCTCTAATTGTTACGTTTGCTTGTGAAAGGTTATCACATTGCATTAGTTTGGCGCACTCTCGAGGCGTTACTCAATAAACCTAAGCTCCTTTCTATGGCACATGTTACGCACTGCAAAGATTGACCTAGTTATACGAATCGACATAGAATACTAATGGATTCAATTGATACCTTACATTAAATAGGAGTATAATGTTAATACCTTATTGGAAGTCTGCAAAGTTGACGACGAGAAGAGACGTTTTGTGAAAATACACTATAAAAAAACGTAAGCTTTCTTTTGATTCTCCAACGGTAAACTTTAGAATCAGATTGTTTGGGCGCATGATCCCAATGCGGATTGATGGAAAATGGAAATCAAATATTTAATTTGTTCAGGATGTGTTTGTTACTTGGGTGAGTGATTTCCCCAGACAATAAACCTTTAGATACATAGTAATATTTGCAATCTTGTTTACACTTGCAAGAAAATAAGTAACGTGAAAGTAGTTAATAAAGCTGTTGTTTCTGTACAAGATGGACAAAAACGAAGTGCAAAATTTCAAGCTCGTGGAACACGGAACCAGTTTGGTTATCTAACATAATGATGACGCGTTTGCTAAAAACAATGGGTTGTTCTACAATGGTTCAAAGTACAGAAACAATGTTACATGATAGAGATTAAAAGACACGGCTATATAATTATGGTTGCTTGATAATTAAGATTTGCGCTAAGCAGTTCCGACAAGAGAGGGAACAACATCTAACATTTTAATTGAAATGAGGATTAGGATCCATAAATCTAAGCATAAATTTAAGGCCGCGAGCAAATGTTTTCCAAATAAACGAAATGTGTTATTTGCTATGCCGAAATTGTATTGACCTAAACTTTGTTCAGTAAAGCGAAAAGGTATTTATTTGTAAATGTATACCAAGTCTAACTGGGAACAAGTTAGACTTGGTATACAACGAGTAAGCGAACGGCAATTGCAGCTCGAGGGCAGTAAGAGCTGTATGGAATTGGCCAAGAATCTGCATTATTTCTGAAACAAAAGCTTTTTATGATCTAAAACAGCCCATCCTTATTTGTATGGCGACGACGTCACAATGTTCTTTTAGTTGGCCCATTGTCTAAAAGTGAGTGTTGGAACTTGAAACGGTGAAAGATCACGTACGACCTAAAAACAATCCGACGAACGAGACTGCGCTTCCTGTTTCTTTGTTCATTAACAATAGCGACTAATGATTTGGGTGCTGTGCGTGATGCCTTGGTTAGTGAGTAGGTTTGAAATCGCAAGACGAAAGAACATGCACTGCTGCATCTACATTTGCGGGAACAACATTGTCAAGCGGCCGTTGTTTGTGTAAATTTAAACGTTTTGAGTTTGTCTCGATTACTTTATGCCACCTGGCGTTTAATATCCCAAATTTATTAGCGTTCTTTCGGAAGTCTCCTTGAAATATATGGCTCAAATGATTATAAGAAAATTATTCTTAGAATATCATCGTCATGCATTGAAATCTGAATGCACAATGAATAATGATACATTGTGTAATGATTAATCAGACTTATGTATTGATTACTATTTCCAGACGATCTCTCCCTTAGATAAGCTGAATCGATAAAGCTAAAGTTACCGAGCTACCTTGACACCACGGAACGGGCGGATATCTAAGCCGTGTGCTAGCTTGTTTTATTAGCCTTATTCTAACACATCTTTTATTCGCCAAGGTTCTCATGCATTGGTAATTAACTCGAAAGTGTTCTACTTTCCATTATAGCTGTTATTTTAATTAAAATCTATGTTTTACTACCTATCAATATTTTTTCATCCAATTTTTCGATTAGGGATGCCATTGAGCTCATTTTTTCAATGTAACAAAAGTTTATAGCGGAACGTTAACCACTCCACAATCCACATCAAGCAGACTACTTCCAGATATTGAAGCTATTTTAAATTATTTTGTACCAACGATGCTTCCCGGCTTCGCATGGCCAGCGTTAGCCAAATATTTAAATACCTACAAAACACACCTTTCTTGAATAATTATATCTATTAAAAAAAAAGGCATCAAAATCCGTCTCGTAATTTTGAATATCTAAGCATACATAGGGACAGACACAGCGGGAAGCGACTTTGTTTTATACTATGTAGTGATGAAAAGGGGATTATATATACGTACGTTAACTGGTTAACTTTAATATGTAGATATATTTTCAATAGAGAATCGTCGTTAGTTATTCTGTAGTGAAGATTATGAAAAAGCAAGCACACACGAAGACAAGAATGCATGCCCCGACCTTGCTAGCAAGCAATTACGATCTGGAGCGATCGCTTCACTGAATTATTGAACAAAGTATGCTCCAATTACTTTGCTTTGTATCGATTTAAACATGAAACACATGCCAACTCTAGCACTTGTTACAATACAAGCCCACAAACAGACAATCACACAAGACTCACTATTATCGTTAACAATTCAAGACAATACGTAGCTAGTAAAACAATTCCATCAATAAAGCTTAAAATGGCATAAACAATAATAACCGAGCCGTATACAATTGCGAAACTAACGTCCATCACATCAAGTAAAGGAACCAAGTGTAATACTTCGTATGCCTAGAAGTATTACTGATGAATTGATTAACTACAGTGGAGGTAAGGTGATCTGGGTTATGTTGCAGAATGTTCATTATGTTATGGTTGTTGCTTTATAGTGAGGCCGGATTACTAGCGGCACGCGATTTTGTTCAAAATGGTGGATCGAATATGGGAACTATAGCATTGTACAGTGGGTGTACGTACGCGCGTTAAAATTAATTCAGTAGATAATCTAGCGCCAATGCCCTGGTCAATATTTTGTGTGTGACACATTCTAATTTGTGAAACATGTCGTCAGTCGTGGGCGTCGTGCCTCAGTTGTGAAGAGGGACTTGTGGGCCTCAAGTTGTACTGTCCCTTAGCCAGTAGAAGTAGGATTGAACCGTC
Organism: Falcaria lacertinaria; assembly: GCA_951449985.1. NCBI lineage: Eukaryota > Metazoa > Arthropoda > Insecta > Lepidoptera > Drepanidae > Falcaria > Falcaria lacertinaria. The sequence continues at coordinate 765,004 of OX602129.1, forward strand.
CCAAACCAATTCCCTTCCAAATTTGCGATTCGGTAAGCATATAATTTTTGGTTGCCAAATTCGACATCCTTTTTTCAATTACTATAATCTCATTTGAGGACCTCTTGGCAATCACCTGAAATTTGACCCATAACGAGTCTTTGGTCGACCCAGTAATGTACGGGATAGAAGCCATTGATTATGATGTACCTTTTTTTCTTTAACTGCTACTAAAAATAAATATATGATATTTTACAAAATTCGTTTTTCAATACCTTATCTTTGGTTCAACAACTGCAGTTACGTAATTATCGTTTTGCTTAAAACTTTAATTACTTTCTCTTAATAACCAGCAATTAGTTCCGATCATTATGTTATACAACAATTAAAAGCTAATTTGGTAACTCTGTAGGGCTTTTCAGTACTATAATAATACGACAAAACGCCGTCCGCTGTCAGTGCGACTACAACAGTACTTTTGCTTACAAAATGAGTACCTATGTAGGTCGTAACAATTCGCAGCGTGGGTGGCTTCCTATCGAAGCGCCGATGTATTGAACACAGTGACGGCATCTGTGCAAACACCCCACGACCTTCAGCATCCTATCGCTGTCGCGAATTCCACCAGACCCCCGCTTTATTACAAACACTCTGTGCCTTTGATGGACAGACGTAAACAGTTCCAACAAAAAATACTTCCAGACAAATATTTAGGAAAGCTGTTAAATTCAATCTAAAAATGTAGTAAGTTTAGTTTACTACGTTTTGCCTTTTATATCATTTATATATTGGATCATCGTTTGGACGGGTTGTTTTATAAATAGTCTAGCCTTTGCGGGGGTGTATGAACTTTTAGGATTATTTCTTAAAGGTAAATAAACTTCCAGACCATTAACAGCATTTGCCCAGTGCCCTGAACGCCCTCGCAGGTGTTTCATTCATTAGAATAAAATTATAACATATCGTGGAAAACATTCACCCAGGTAATGAGACGCATGCTCAATTTAATTAGGTAGGTACTTATATTAACTGTAGGTGCTTAATAACCTAATGATCAATGTCGTTACAATACCTAACAAATATACCGAGGTATATTCGTCATGTTAGGTTCTTAGTACTTTCCATTTTGATATGACACCCACCTGACTCAAACAAAAGAACAATGCCACCCAGCGTTATTTAGAATTTGGAACCTGTTACAGCTGTATTATTTTATGTGTTAAAGGAATGTAATAGTATACATAAAGGCTGGGAGGTGTTTGGTCAATGTTTTTTTTTAATACAACAGTCATAACATGCCAGCGCAATTATTAAAATAAAGACAATAATAAAGAAATCTGTTAAAACAATCGCATAGCCCCGCCCGGTAACTGCATTTTGTTCTTCTAATGCTATATAGCTAGCTGGTTGCACAGTGCGTATTCCATTATTGAACACAGTGCGCCCTATGAGAAACATTTCGCTCGCAACCGTAAAACTTTCATCAAATGTTACGGCACTGAGTCGGTGGGTGTGAGTCTGTGTCAGATACAAGCCGTTATCAAAATGGCGTCGCGTGGCTTGAAGCGGCCATTGCAACGCGCGGTCGTTGACGCGGCGCAACGCCGGGTCGTGTATTGATCGAGTACAACCCGGCTTAGGAACGACTTTGAGCGACATCTGGCATCGTAAATGGGAAATTGTATTTTCATCTACTGACGATAGATGGCATTATAAGTATAAATAATTGCTAGTATTCGTGAAAAAAATATGAATACATATTTTGGACATTTGGAGTCCTTGGAGTTTTGGAGACTTGAGAGCATAAATAATACAAATATCTCATCGAACTGACCAATCGCTTTAGCTGGTGACCATTTATGTGGATTTATTTGTAAGTTTGGTTGTCTTTCAAATTCATCATTTTTTTTATGAAAATTATAGTACTCTATTTGTATGTTAATATGCGAAATTTATGTATTATGAATTGTATGTTTCTTTGTCTACAGTGTAAAGACTTCGAGAAAGTTGGCGCCACAATCGCAGTTACCCCCTGCGATGTGGTCGAAGAGGCAGATATCACCTTCTCATGCGTGGCAGACCCTCAGGCGGCTAAGGAGGTAAATTAAATCTTATTTTCATAAAGATAAAATTCATACTCCCCTGTGAATCTGCTTTTCTGAATCACAAGTACCTCCTGAGTAAAATAAAAATGGCAACCGATTAAAGAAAAGAGTATATACCAATTGATTTATTTTGTTAGATCTTATAAGATCTACTTCTGTTCCAAGTACCTTAAAATCGGTTAATTCGTTTTGGCCTGCATACTGCATACTGCATATGTAATTATCAATTTGTTTTTAATGGTATTCTGTTTAATATTTTGTAAGGTTTAAAGTTATTTACCTTTTCCAATCATCGGAATAAATACGAAGGTATACTGATATACTTACGGAAGAGACATTATCCTGATCGGTAGCAGCAATTCCACCGAAGTAAATTAGATCACACACATCCCATTTATTTTATCTATGATAGCACATTTTATGGCAAGAATACCAAACCCCCCACGTGTAGGTAACATTGAACCTGACCTTTTGTGAACAATATTGGTTCTAATGGAAGTAAACGAAGTTAGCAGAATAGGGTTGGTAATTTGGTATTGATTAGAAAGGCAGGTAAGTCTGACCTGATCGATAGCGATCAAATTGGGACCAACTTTGTGTGCATTTGTACTGGTAGAAACTGTTTCTTTCCAGCTTTTTGCCCCTCCAATAGCCTTGTTTCAATGTAATCATGATTTTATTGGTTTCCCACAAGTACAACATACTTACACTGTGGTGTCGATTCTGTTGTACAAAATCACTAAACTAATTTGACAGGACTAAATGTAATGCTATCCCTATCTCATGTGGGAAATATGGATGGCAATATTTTTGAGTCCTGTCAAATTAGTTGAGAAAGAGAGTATGTAAATAATCTAAAAATTAGTCGTACTAAAAACTTGCTCGTTCAAAATGAGTTTTTGTACAAGATACTTTTAATTGAGCTTTGGGTTGCCAGCCGTTCCGCTTTTGGCGGGTCAACTGTGCCCCCCAATAATACAAATAGTTGTTGAACTTGTTATATGTTGGTATAACAGACTAAAAATCCTGCATGCTGCAGGGAACGCTGGTATGCACCCATATTTTATATATTTCAGATGGTGTTCGGGAACTGCGGAGTGCTGCACTGCCCGTCCCTGGAGTCGAAGGGCTACGTGGAGATGACATCCATAGACGCGGACACGTCGCACGACATCGTCGAGGCCATCAGCGGGAAGGGTGGCCGCTACCTGGAAGCACAGGTTACTACATACGGATATAAACTAAGAACATTTGCATATAATAGTTAGGGCCTAGCTTCTGATTTTCGGTGGCTCATGAAGCTGAAGCCTGAATTTTGGATTGGCATCCCCTCGGAGGTGGCCGCGGAAGTGTCAGTATTATTTTTCTACTATTAGACAAAAAACATTTGTTATTTAATTAATTTTCAATATCAGTATGGTTGCAATGACTTCTACTTCAACATAGCTACTTGGAGTACCCTGCTTAAGACAACAGACGTTCCCGTAATGATCACATCAGCATGTTTCGAAGTAATTAGATTGTACATAATTATTTTGTTAAATTTAAACTGTGATTGTTTTTTTTGTCCCACTAAGGATTTTTTAGCACACAAGCATACGGCCCACCTAATGGTATACAGTCACCGTTGCCTATAGACGCTAGCAATACCAGGGATATCACTTACGAGTTGCCAAGCGTGTTGCTGATGAGGAGTCACAGTGCTAGCAGCAGTACTACTAGCGCAGCGTATCCTCGTGGAGCACTGGCATACTTAATCATCGCAGAAACACAACACTACATCTGAGTGTTATTTGACTGCGGTTTTCTGTAAGGTGAAGGTACAGTCCCCAGTCGGGCAGCTTCAATTTTAAATTTGGATCTCTCGTGGGTTTCCCCCACGGGAGATCCAAAGTCGCCCTAAATTTCCTTTTTTTAAGCTCATGGTGTGATTTATCACTGTACTTAAGGCTTGAAAAACTCATTGGTACAGGCCGGGGTTTGAACCAGAGCCCATCAGACGACTGGCTGGTGCTTCAACCATAAGGCCTCCACGGCTGCAATGTGAAAAAACAGAGCTCTGATGTTTATGCCGGTTCTTCTCTGATCGGTACTGATGGTGAAGTAGACATTCATCAGTGCATTTTTAGGGGTTGCCCTATGAAAGCCTATTGTTATTGATTTGATCGACTTCCAATTGCAGATCCAGGGGTCCAAGACGCAGGCGGAGGAGGGCACGCTGATCATCCTGGCGGCCGGCGACCGCTCCCTCTTCGACGACTGCCAGTCGTGCTTCAAGGCGATGAGCAAAAACTCCTTTTACCTTGGTAGTAGTCAGCTTCTCCGGTTATTGGCGCGAGGAAACTTGGACGTTGACAATTACCGGCTTTATTATCGATGTTGAGTTACTTTAGGGATTCATCTTCATTTTCCATCATATCTTTAGTAATGACTAGCTTTTCCCCGCGACTTCGCCCGCGTATTAATGTAATATATAGCCTATGTTACTCACTGATATAGTAGCTTTCTAACGGCAGAAGATTCTTTTAAATCAGTCCAGTAGTTTTTAAGTTTATTCGTTACATACAAAAATACAAATCTTTCCTCTTTATAATATTAGTGTTTATATTAGCGCAGAAAAGGTTGCGAGCGTTGCTAATGATTGTGTGAGTGGTATTCGAACTTGCGCAGCTAGAATATCAGGCAACGCTTCATCAAAAGGCCAATACGGCTTACAAACTGTTCTCTTGTTCAGTTATGGTCAGAATCAAGTCGCTCCATTCTTCGAATTCTTATAAGGCAAATTACAAGTTCATTAAAAACATACTGTCATGACATGTGTTGCATGTTTTTTCTTAATCCAGAAAACTGCTATGGCGCAGTGACCCTAATTGAGTCTTGACTTTCATAATGAAAATCTCCACTTGAGTTTAGAAATAGAGTAATTTGATAGGACTAAAAGTATCGCCATTCTTATTTAACCCGCACGTGAGAGATTTTAGTCCCGTCAGATTTCTTTAGTGATTTTTACAACAGAAGCCCACACCACTGTCGTGTGTTGATTGTGTTCTTAATTCAGAATAGACTTACTTATGGCGTAGTGACCCAAAGTGAGTCGTGTCCTCAATAATAAAAGTCTCCACTTGAGTTTGAAACAGCGTTAATTAATTCCCAATTAGTTTTTCTATAGGGCGTAGTGCGACCTAAGCATGACGTTAATAAGACGGCATGTTTTTGTTTTTCTTATTTATTCTTACACCAATTTCGATTGCTGGTTTTAGAGCGCTTTTAAAATATTGCATCAAACACTCACTATTTGCATATTTATAGTTTTTGGTATTCTAATATTTTTTTATATTTTGCGTTGTACTTTTATTTTGTAACTGTCAACGACCAAATCCGAGTGACCAGAAAAGTTAGGAAAATTATTTGTGTGTTGTTTTGATTATGATGGGTGGTTGTGTAGTAGTGTCGTTTTTCATTTTTAGTTGTGTGTTCATTTTAATTAAACTTGGCATACAGATTTTGAGCTGACTAGTAGTCTTAGCAGGAACAACTTTTGACTACATTTCCGTATTGCTTTTGACTATTTGAAAATAAAATGCGCTGCGCCGGCGAAAAGTGGAACTAAAAATTCGTATGAACGTTTTGAAATTTTTAGAGTATTCGAAAGCGTTACGTTACGTTTTCGATTACGTAGTCGAAAGATTTTCTTTCCAGCGGTGTAGCTGGAGTCTAGTATTGCGTACATTTTACCCAAGTAGTACAAAGGGCGGCCGGATATTTAAAAGGGAGAAGTAATATAATGAATTTGTTTTACTTTTGTTCTGTTATTCAATGACGCTATAACAGCTTTAATTGAAATTTGGCACCTGAACATGACTCAAATATTAGGTATTATTTATCCCACTAAAAAGGGACTGGATTTTAATCCGTACATTTTGCATGCGGGCAAGTAAAGCTCGTGATATTTTAAATCTGAAAGTAATTCTACGTTCCTGTACGGTTTGGAGTTTTTGATCAACGAAGTCACAGATGATACCTTGTAGTATTCAATTTTAAAAATGACCTGATACAGAGAACTGTGCTATGTTATTGTGGCTGATAATGTGCCAAAAAATACATACAAGTATATCAGTTTTAGTGTCCCAAGTATGATTCCCATAGCTTTTTTTAGTTTAAGATAAGCTTTGTTTAGTTTAGGACCAAATGGCATATTAAAGTACTAGCATTAAAGAGAAAAATAGTAGTGATAGTGTATATAACGTCGTGTGTGTATGTGTGTGTGTGCAGGCGACATCGGCAACGCGTCGAAGATGAACTCAGTGCTGCAGGTGGTGGGCGGCGTGTCGCTGGCCGCGCTGGCCGAGGGGCTGGCGCTGGCCGACCGCGCCGGCCTCTCGCAGGCGGACCTGCTCGACGTGCTGGCGCTCACGCCGCTCGCCTCGCCGCACCTCATACTCAAGGGGCGAGGTAACCATACCACCACCACCACCACCACCACCACCACCACCGCCGCCAATACACCACACTACGATGGCATGTGCCTTAATAAGTGCTCATCCGATCATTATACGATTGTGTACACAGGTTGTCAAGGATACAGAAAACTTCAGAAAGGGATAGAGGGTGCCTTTCATTCGAAAGTAAAAATAACCGCGCGGATGATGTCTAATCGTCCATACATACTGTTGGTCTTGTGATCCAATTTATCTAATACTAGCGGCCCGCCCCTGCTTCGCACGGGTAGACATTAGTTTCGGAGCATAGACATTTATCAAATATTTTGTCCACTCGTGTGGAGCCGGGGCGGGCAGCTAGTATAATATATAGCCTATGTTACTCAGTGATATTTAGGATTCTACCGGTGAAAGAATTTTTGAAATTGTACCATTAGTTTCGGAGCCTATTCAATACAAACCCACAACAATACAAATCTTTCCTCTTTATAATATTAGTGTAGATGTAGATGTAAATGTTTCCTCTCTCAATGTAGGTTGGTTATAATATAATGGTACATCGTGTGTGTGTGTGTGTGTGTGTGTGTGTGTGTGCAGCGATGATCGAGTCGATGTACTCGACGCACCAGGGGCTGGGCCACCTGCAGAAGGACCTGCGGCTGGCGCTGGCGCTGGGCGACGCGCTGGAGCAGTCGCTGCCGCTCACCGCCGCCTCCAACGAGCTGTTCAAGCACGCCAAGCGCCTCGGCTACGCCAACCACGACGTCGCCGCCGTCTACATCCGCGCGCGCTTCTGATCCACGCCGCCGCCACACCCCAGCTACACTCGCTCTGACTACACCTACTACACTCACATACAAGTTACAGGCGACCGCGTGCTGCCCCACACCACCCACACGTAACTATGCTCTGATCTACATCCACGCCGCTCGACTCGCTACAGTCTGTTTTGACTACACAAGCCGACAACTCCCACGTAAATACTCAGCTCCAAATTAACAAGTCAATGAGCTTCTCATCTAAACTGCCCGTCTCAACACCTCCCTCACCTAATTCCACTCTACTAATACCCTACAAACCTCCAGATGGCGTTGATTCAATTACAACATACATTCTTTGTATTCCGCTGAAGGATTATTCCTCTTTTTCCGTTTTAACTACCCTCATAACAAAAACCACATTCTCTTAAGCTAATAGAAAGATGGAGATAAACGCAAGAAATTCCTTAATTCTTGTGGTTAAGCTGTCATGGACATCTTTTTATCCCAGTTTGAATTTACCTACATAAAACTTCAATGTTTGATGAGGGAAACAGGAAAAAATTCCACTCTACTCTCTTCTATGTTAACAAGTGTGTGAACTTCTAATACACGCCGCCCGTCTCCTCATATAGTTAGTCTAATTACCCCCACTACCCTCATAGTTAAGTTCTCTGCTCCGAGTAAACAAGCGAGCACGTAGATTCTAATTTAAATAATATCTGATCCAATCTGACCCTCCCCTCTCCTCCCTTCCCCCCACTATCCTCGCATAGTAACGTGTGTTGTACTCTGCTCCAAGTAAACAAGCGAGCGTGTGTGATCCACTCCTGCATGCATTATCTTTTAACAATTACATTGGTAATGTTTCAAATTGTTCGTTCATAAACTTAATCAATGTTTTATTTCATTCTAACACTTGGCATTATAAATCGTCGAGTAAAACACGTAAATACTTTAATCTGAGCCTTCTATGCTTTATGAATAAATCGGCATCGCTTGTACTTCGTTCTTCCAACGCGACATTGGCGAAAATGTGGCAACAAGCAGAATCCATTCATAAAGAAGTTGGTTAAATGAGAATTATAAATCTGGCGGCGCGGGAGTGCCCCCCAAGTCGAGCCACTTTTAATATACATTTAATTAGTGCAATCATTTCGATGTTTGATTTAAAATATCAATGTTCTAAATGTTACTTACTCAATAAAATTACATGTTGTAAATAAATTGCATTTATGAATGTTCGATGTTAATCGTGCTTATAAATGTTTGGGCATTTATTCAATCGCAATAATCTCTTATGACATTATTGGAGTGCTTGCCGTAATATGAACATGTTATTTTAACATATAGATTCTAATTTCAATGATATTTGATTCAAATACTACTGTAAAAGTCGAATGATTTTTTAAAATTATGTATCTTTTGAGATTATCGTGATCGAAGGTTGAGTGTGGAGTTATAAGATGGGATGGTATTCTGTTAAACATTTGGACTGTGTGAAGTATCTATGACGGTAACATAAACAGGGAGACATCGAAACTATTATCGTTATACTTATAAAATACAAAATTAAATTAAATTAGCTTATTCCTTTAAATTTGTTTTATACGGCACGGGTTTCTTCAAACAGTCTGCATCCAGGTGTAACTTCCTCCCTGCGCCCAAGTGTGATTTCTTCCGACACGTGTTTTAGGGTCGGCAACGCGCTAGTGATAATGTAGCAGGCGTCCATAGGCTGCGGTAAGCGCTTACCATCATGCGGGCCGTATGCTTTTTTGCCACCTTAGTGGTATAAAAAAAACTACCTAACGCGCAAATCATGAGATAGTTCAGTGATTCAAAGCAGTGCGAGCACTAAAACTTGTAGCATAAATTGAGACCACAGATTGGCTTACAAAATATAACACTGATTGCTTTTTTAATAAATTATTGTGTCTGCTGCGTTTGGCGATTCCACCCACAGGTTTTTTTTGTCGAAAAGACGCCCGTTTTCAACCACAAAAGGGTAGAATTTGGAATAAATGTGGTACCCTACATGCATATCATCACGCCAAATCCCATTCGGAATTAGAGAGTATAGATTTAACTCTTGAGTACAACTCTGGCTTCCTGAATATTTTTTTTGGACATCGATCACACAGCGTCATCTGGCCTCAAACTAAACAAGCTTGTACTATGGGAACCAGAAACTGTAACAATACTTATATACTTTTTTTTGTAAATACTTACTTATAATACATGTTTATCACATAAATGGTTGCCCCGGCGGGAATCGAACCCTAGACCAGCGGTCTCGTCTAACTTGTATCACAAACTTATGAGCAACGTAATCGATTTCACCCTGTTTATGTAAATAGTTCAACACATAATATATTATCGCCGTATTATTGTAAAGGGAACTGTTAAAAGCTGCTTAGTTGAAAATACTACAAATATTATTTAAATAAAAATTTTACACTAGTACAATAATTATTTTTCACTAAGGGTAGGTGTAAGAGATTACATTACACATCAGTTAGAGTGCTGCGCTGGCGAAAATATTTTAGAAATTTATTTTAATGGCGTTAATAAAATTGGAGCGAAGAAATAACATTTTAGCTTAGTTCAAGATAAGTGTATACCTAAATATTATTCCCACTGCATTTAATAGCGATTACAAATGCGTTTGCGCTTCCAAAATACTACGTGGCGACCCGCCCCTGCTTCGCAAGTGTTACACAAAACCTAAATCTTTCTTAAATCTATTGCTGAAAACTGCATTAAAATCCGTTGACTAGTTTAAAAGATCTAAGCGAACAGACTGCGGTAGCAAATTAATTCTATAGTATGAGATGATAGCCAAGCCGTTTTTTCTGTAGCGTTGCTTTAGCAGTGTATAGTTGGCGTGGTTTCGAACCGCAAATTAAGTTTGTAATCGCTATTAAAGTTGGAAAAAGGTATGTGTTGGAATATTGTTTTAATTCGGTTAAGGAGAATGTAATTTTAGTATTTAGTTGTTATATTTCCAAAGTGTCTTACTGTACGTTGCATTTGTATTGCTCCTAGGTAATATCAGCATCATGTTTCTTTGTAGCTTTACCATTTAGGGTTATTACGTCCAAAAACTGAGATTTCTTGTACCACGAATATTACGCTGAAGAAATAATATAAGTATGCTAAGAAGAAATGTGTGATGAGCCTACCTGACTGACCTTATTTTATTCATATGGTCATGAAACATTCAAAGTTACAGAGTACACGTGTGCGTGACAACCCTATAAAGATCCTATCTTAATTGTAATCATTGACCTAATAATACATGGACTTCGGGTCTGCGCTCAAAAGTATCCGGAGCTCAAACACTACCACTGCGAATACAACAGCGGTCGCCAGTCCCGATTGGTCTACCTTCTTAAAAACCGATAAATTGTAAGCTAAATTCAATTGTGTGATAATGAGATAGATGATGATAATTTTCATTAAAACCAATCGAATGCTAAGTTTGGGAATTGGAACAGAATAAGAATGTTTTATGTAAAAAAAACACCAAGCGATATAAATGTATGGCGTGCACAGCTCTTCCGCATTTTATTTGAATCTTCATTTGGTGTTCTAAAACAATCATAGTTGTATGTAATGGTATTCTCGTGTTGTAAATGGCAACATTTATATTTTTAATGTCAAAGTGTAAATGACTGACGTGATCAGATGAACTAAATACATAATTATTGTAATTTATTATCATGCAGTTTTATTTATGGCTTTCATTTTGGTTATATACTTCAGTATTATATCTACCCACTGATATGTTTTTGTTTTTTATTCCATAAAGATACAATCGACTTTTAGTTAAATTAGTCAAAGAAGATTAAGTGCGTACTTGCATTTTGAAAGCTTTTACTCGATATTTGTATCGAGCATTCGGCAGAACACGTGCACATTATTTTAATCGATATTGACCTTCGGCGAACAGAGTGGGTTTACGACAAAGTAACTCTAAAAATACGACGATGCCGTGATTTACTTCTTTCGATCACGCAGACTTGGGGTACAAAAATTGTGTTCAGCGGAGAGGTGGGCCCAGGTGCTCAACTTTTAGCTTGTTTGTTGATTTTTAATAATGTCATTCGTTTTCGTTTCGTTGTCATTCATTTAGTGTACTTTATAAATACCTATAAGTAGATCAGCCATAAACACCATTGTAAAGTTTATTTTGTTGTTTAATGGGTTGGTACAGGCTTTAATAACACCACGAGCTTTTAGTGCAAGAATACAATTGATGGAGGAACTTGTATATTATTTATGTAGGTTGTTAGATTAGATATGTATAGATTGCGTCAAAAATAGTATGGATTAAAAATGTTGATGATCCCCAGAAAGAGTTGCCCCTAACATGCAAAACCGCAATAACGGTGAGCTTATTAAAAAAGAAAAGTTTGTTGAAATGTTATTCCTTAGCCAGTCGATTACAGAAACGAGCACTCAACTAAACTCCATAGTAACTCGTCAAATAAAAAAAATAAAAAAGCGCAAAAGATTAAAAAACATGCTTTGAAGTTTAACCAACAACCTGTCAAGCACACATTTTTGGGGGTGGATTTTTGGATCATTTTTTATATATTTATAAATTTTTATTCGAATTGTAAACAGTGAAAATGTCTTTCTTAACGGAATACTTCGATGAGTTCCGTCCGCACCCTATCAGGAAAACTCAAATGTAAGTTATAAGCAAAAGTAAATATTTCAGGTTGATTAATCCTCGTAGTTATTTAGATACTATTAGTATAAAACCCTAGAATAGATTTGTTTGTTTGTATGTTTAGGGTAAATTCAGTAAACATCTAATGGCAACAAGTAGACGCTTGTAATGCATATTTTGATAATATAGGATTAAAAAAAAAAAGCGCGATTTAATAATATTACAAACTTATTATTTGCGGTTGGTGCAATAGCCGTGTCGAGCGCCTTTTTCGAATATAATATCATTGTTGTCGAGGAATCGAACGAATTTCCGTTCTTCTCATTCAATCTTAACATTTGTTAAGTTTATCATTAAAGCTAGCTTGTTTTTAGTACGGAACCCTTGCTGTGCTAGTCCAACTCGCACGTTGACCGTTTTTTTTATCTGTACTCTAGGCAGTAGGTATCTCTGAGTGTAGTGTTATCCCACTTCCACGCTGACCAAGTCTAGTTCCGCATATAGGTATCTACGCTTTTTTAATATGCTGTAGCCCGCCTGGTTGCAAGCGGTTACCGTATCATATGGACGCTTGCAATACCAGGGGTATCACTCGCGCGTTGCCGAATATATATATACATACAATCAAACATAGAACTTCCTCCTTTTGCCTAGCTGGGGTAAATTTGTCAGAGTGGAAGGTAGTAAGTAGTAGGTAGTAGAATATTTCTCTTCATTTAAGAGCCTGCCACTCTTTTGGCTTCACATGAGGGAAGTTCATCTAAACTAGTCTACATTTATATTAAAAAGAGGAAGGATTAGTATTTAATGAATACATTTAATAACTACTGGACCGATTTCAATTGATACGCGGGCGAAGTCGCAGAGAAAACAGCTATCTAATGAGAATCATAATTTAAGTTAATAGGTAATTTATTTTTAGCTGTCGTCCAGAAAATCGATGGGCGAAGCTTGAGGGCAAGTGGTTGGACCCTAAAGTTGGAATAGAAGATGTGAGTACATAATTATTTATCTACATACATAGATCTATTAGCCTACATGGCAAAGAGGGTCGTTGTCTAAATTTTTTTAATAGAGTACGTATATGTATGTACATACATAATTTTATAATTTCTATGGCATAAGAGCTGTCGAAATCGGCGGGTTTGATGAATGTAGAAAAAGTAAGCGTTGTGCGAGTCAAGATTGTAAAGTGATATATACCTAGTTTCCTTCCTGTGATAAATTTGCCAAATTACATATTTCATCCGTATATAAAGTGTGTGTGTAAGCTCCGATGCAAGACTGAAGTTTACTGCTTTAACGACAACTGACTGATTTTCCGACAGCGCAAACGTAACACTGGTGTCATTTTCACTCGCCATAAAATTTCCATACCAGATACTATTATTTATGACAATCGATTCATAAGGGGTAATCTCAAAAAAAAAACCTTTCGCAAATTAATATGTAAGTTACGTCCAGTATTTTAGGCGAAGGATGGCAAGAAATACGTGTATGGTTTTCCAGAAAGTATGGACGGACGAGGAGGTCCAGGCCTTCATCAAGGTGACCATGAAGAGTTTGCGCGGACAGTCCACCTACTACAACGAGTATTGCGCGCACCTCGACCCTGGTTACAATAAACCCGTTATACTCTTATTTTATGTTTGTACTTTGTACATGTTGATGATTGATGAAGGAAAAAAGGAACCCTTACAGGATCACTTTGTTGTCCGTCTGTCTGTCTGTCAAGAATTTTTTTCTCAAGAACCAGTGGAACTATCAAATTGAAATTAATATGAAATACCCGGTTCTGTGGCCCCTTTCGGCTGTAAAATAATCAAACCTGTAAGTCAATATGAAGAAAAGATATTACTGTTTATGTCGCAAAATTTCGCATATTTCGCGATTTCACAAGGGATTCAAAACCTACAGGGTACTTCCCGTTAACCTAGAACCATGAAATTTGACAGGAAGCAGTGTATACAAGCACAGTAAAGGATACAATCTGAAAACCGTAAATATGTAGTTCTATCTTTGTAAAATGCGAATTTACTAACAAATATTCCTGAATCGCGCTGTTGAAAGTCACCGATGAATAATGACCTCATTAGAAGTTTGCCTACTTTTAGTCATACCTACAAGTGTGTAGGGAACCCTCGGTGCGCATGTCCGAATCGCACTTGGCCGGTTTTTTAATAGTAAATCCAATTACTTTCGCCCTAACATATATACGATGAAATTGACCAGAGTTCAAGACCCGCCCCTTCAAGCCGCGCGAGAAGAAGAAGAGGCCTTGTCAGAAGACGAAAGAGGAGGTGGTGGAGGCGGCGCCCCCGTCCCTACCAGTCAAGCTGGCCATGAAGGATACAGAATTGATGAAGGTCGCTCGGGAGCTTTATGAACGGGACATGGACAAACCGACATTGCAACCCCTACCCACGCACTTTAGGAGTTAGTGGCTTCCATTTCTATTTACGTTAACAAGTTAAGCTTAGGTCTCTCCGTACTGGAGGTAGAAACCTCCAGTACGGACAATTCCGCCAATCACTAACTGTACTATACTCATACATCACTGTGTGTGATTTGAATGGTTCTGGAATGAACTGGACTTTGAGGTCCTAACAACTGTTTACTGAAATGTCTTTGATCGAAAAGATAACATAGTGAAATACGAACCAAAATTTTCTTGTTTTATACTCCTAAAAGTAATCGTGCTTAGAACTCACCACTAAATAGGGAATAAATAATAAGAGTTTAATTTAAGATTAAGTGGATAATTTAGAAAGAGAAATTTGTACCAAAAGTTATAGGTACTCGTGTATGAGATTATCTCAAATCGGACTCCTGTAGACAGTATCATGCATGACCGTTTGTAAAATAATGCCTATACCTCTAACCATAGCTCATGACAGTTCTAAATAAATAACTGAATGTATTATAACCAGAAATTTTCGCTATTTGGTTGGCGATAAGAGTGTAATAGGATCTTGTATCTGGTGCAGTTTGTTGGCACAACATATAGTAAACATATCGGATATAACGAGACGAGGCGATGAACCCGCGGTCTCTAGGCTTACATCTATCATCAACATATAATATTAATACGTGGTGCAAGAAAATTGCGTGGCGAGATGAAATTTGGCAATGTTAAGGTTTATATCGAGATGGAGCTCGGAAAGTTAATATTTTGAGTTATAATACATTTTAATAATAAAACAATAAAAAACATTAGGCACGCTACCATTTATGTTGAACGCACTACAATTTGAGATATAAATGTCATGTCCATTTGTATTTATATCTGCAATTATTGTTGTCGAATTTCAATCACTAGGGGACTGCTAGTTTGTGTAAATTTTCTTGAGTAAAGTTTCCTTTTACGCAGGATACGGGCATTTTGTACCAAAATTGCGTATGTATGTACTCAAATAAACACGGTACGAATACTTTTTGCAAATCATGGGTGCTTGGACCTAAGATCACAGGCAAAAAAACGCTACTCTGTGATGCAATTGGCGGATCCTGGCTACTGGTCTACGACACTCCTCTAGCTGACTGATTAGACTGCCATGGAATATATCTGCTTTCTCTACAACTGCTATCTCTTTTTCAAATTTATTTTAGTCACTAGCTGACCCGACAGTCGATGTCCTGTCTTAGCTATGAATTCATATGACAAATACACCATAGCAAAAAGTGCTTATAGATTATCGCGAAATTAAAACGGGACCGGTTTTTTTTTCATAAGAACCTTCCCCTACAATAACAAACACAAATAAAATAGAATTAACGAACGCGGTCCAGTCATTCACGCGTGATGCCGTGACCAAGGGAAATAGGGATAAATTTTATATATAGAGATTACTGAGTTAATCCAATCTTACTTGGCAATCTGATGTAAATTTGTTTATACACAATAATTACTATGTATCAAGTTGCGTTGTGTTATGGTATTGACTATACGTATACATATGTATTTCAATGTGTTACGCTCCCCGGACCGGCGTGACGTATTTGGTATGTTATTGCTTGAAACAAACACTACCTGCAAATCCTACAATGCAGCGTGTTTACTTATTCGCTTCCAAGATGTTTTAGCTAATTGAATCACTTTTAATGTTTACGCTTTATTGAGTATTTATTGATATAATTATGCACGATTTGTCTTGCCACGCTTGCGCTGTGAATTGTGAATCTTGTATGTAATATTGGATATTGGTTAAGTAAGGTTGCCAGCATTCCACGAGTATATGCTGCGCTAGTAGAAAAGCTATACTGCTAGCACAGTATGTCGTCAGTCTTCCTCAACAACATTCATGTTACCACAGGTTACCCACCTTTTACGCCACCCACTTAACCCATCTGTCATGTCCCCCCCCCTTCCACATGGTTATCCTGTCGAGTTACCCTTATCACATCTACCAGACATGTCGGAAAAATATTCCATTTTATTAATTTAAACATAATAATAAATAGGAAAATGTAAGAGAATGTATACTGAATTATTATTAGTATAAGGTATAATGTAAAATATGTACACTTATTGCAATAAAATGTATGATTTATTAAATGACTAAAGAGTAGACTAACCCGTAGTAACGTAAACTATATTGTATTCATTTTAGGTATCCCATCCTTTTTGAAGTATTAACGCGAGAAATAGGCTTATCCTATTTCTCGCGTTAGCTAGCTAGTATTTAATAATCATGTACGTAATGTTATTTTTTTCCTCCAGTCTTAGGCTACGCCCGTCCACGTCTGTTCAAGACCGGCATCAGTGTCTACCAGGAGAGCATAGCCCGGCTGGCGTACGAGATGATCCGCGACGACCGTATTCCGCGCTACTACGCCCACAACGGCGGCCGACCGCGCTGGGGTCTGCCGCCCGAGGGCACTCGCCAACCGGAGCTCGACGCCGCGCCCTACGATGGAGAGAGACTCTTCTAAACATTCATCACTTTTGATATAAATTTACCATACAACTGTTATGTCTTTCTAATACGAATATATATATATATATTCACGCCTTCCTACAAGGATCCTCAGAGGTTGGCAGAGGTTTAAAACCATTTCACTGTAGATATTTTGGTGCCAACGTGACAGATGGCGAGTCCAAGGGCGGTTCCTGGGGAGGGGTCATGGGTGTCATGACCCCCTGTTTTAGGTCTACCCATTCAAGTGGAGGAAGTCATAACTCGTTTCGATACAAAAAAAAAGAGAAAAGAAAATTTATATTTGTTTTAAAATTATAAATAAATATAAAATTAAACGACAACTCTTTGTAATTTGATGTATTTTACTGTAATCGAAATTGGATCCTGACTAGAACCTCGACAATATGACCCCCAAGGACTTGAAACTTGTAAGCTGGATTCGCCCTTGGGTGAGTATGTCGCCTAGCTATCCTATCTACCAGGGGTATCATGCTAACTTTATTAAATTGTTGGGGTCGACACTAGATCCCACCCGATGGTTAGGTACTGGCCGACTGCGAATGTAATATTGTGACGAAAATATTGACATGGTGATACAAAGTGGTTTTGATGCCGTGCCACACTTACAATCTACACATGATGTTTTTGAACCGCATATAAGTTGGTATACGCTATTAAATTCAACTGAAACTAATTTTAAATATGGGTATAAACAATAATTCACGTGAATACATTTGAAAATTACTCCAAACTGCGTCCATTGCGTGTTTACTAAGAAGAAGAGAACAGTCAACGCTAAATAAAAATGAAATTACATTCCCGGAAAGCTCACACGTCAGCTTTGAGGATCAAGATCAGGAAACGCGATGACAAAGGGATGCATCTCGTTTGTTCGTACTTAGGGTTGCCACACACGGGTGCACGCCTTATTTTAAATAATACTACTGCAATGAGGCAAAGATAGAAGGTAACACCGGTCTGTTACCTTCTATCTTGGCCGATATAATACCGATTAACACGTAAAAAGTATGGACTATTATTTAATACAAATTACGGGTATCGCAGCGCGGAATATAGGAGGGCGCCGACGCCGTCCCGCTCCACAATATGTATTTAATCCGATGAACAGACGTCTTCGTAAACTAGATCATTTGAAAGGCAAGAGTAAAACTCCCGTGAGCCCAATATATACCACATATACGAGAAAAAAAAGCGCGCTGCTGCCACTGATGTCCTGTCTGGCTCCATTGCTAGCCGGTACGCGACGTTCTTGCCTGGGTGGCATGTTTTGTCGATGCAAGTTAATATTAGGTCCTTACATATGAAATTGGCGTTTTTCGTACTGGCCACTTTAATCACGAATTTCTCCTCTTTGGTAAGGAATTCCAAATTCAAATTTGTACAGCTCATAGACTCATGTATTTGTGCTTCGATGATCGTCATTCATTTGTTTTTTTTCTTCTGTTTTTTTCTGTTTGCGTCACTCATTTTACAAAATGGAAAACCTTAAATATCGCATTATTTACGAGTACGAGTTCCGCCGTGGCACTAGTGCTGCGGAAACAACTCGAAGGGTGAATGATGTGTATGGCGGTCGTGTTGCAAAAGAAAACACAGTTCGTTTTTGGTTCCAACGTTTTCGTTCTGGAAATTTCGACCTGCAGAACAAGCCCCGTGGACGGCCTGAGACTCAAGTTGATAATGAAGAGTTGAAGGCTATTGTGGAAGCGGATCCATCGCAAACCACGTCCGAGTTAGCTGCAGGCTGCAATGTTAGTGATAAAACTGTTTTAATTCACTTGAAGCAAATTGGGAAGATTAAAAAGCTTGAAAGGTGGGTACCTCACGAATTGACTGAAACAAACCGGCAAACGCGCGTCGACTGCTGCGTTACATTACTAAACCGGCACAATAATGAAGGTATTTTAAACCGAATCATTACCTGTGATGAAAAATGGGTTCTTTACGATAATCGGAAGCGCTCAGCGCAATGGTTAGATCCTGGCCAGCCAGCCAAATCCTGCCCCAAGCGAAAATTAACCCCAAAAAAGTTACTTGTAAGCGATTGGTGGACTAGTGCCGGTATTGTTCATTACAGTTTTTTCAAATCTGGCCAGACTATTACGGCTGATGTCTATTGTCAGGAATTACAAACCATGATGGAAAAGCTAGCGGCTAAACAACCTAGGCTGGTCAATCGCTCCACGCCACTGCTGCTTCACGACAACGCTAGACCACACACTGCGCTACAGACGGCTACTAAATTAGAAGAGCTTCAATTGGAAAGTCTAAGACATCCTCCGTACTCCCCGGACCTTGCTCTAACAGATTACCATTTTTTTCGAAATTTGGATAACTTCTTGCAAGGGAAAAAATTCAACTCCGATGGGGCAGTCCAAATCGCCTTCAAAGATTTTATTGATTCCCGTCCGACTGGTTTTTTTAGTAAAGGGATCAATGAACTACCTATGAGATGGCAAAAGTGCATAGAAAATAATGGTTCATACTTTGATTAATTAAATATATTATATTAAAAAATATTCGACTTTTTGTTCCTCCCATACAAAACGCCAATTTCATATGTAAGGACCTAATATTAAAAGTGCTAAAATTTGTTTGTTTCTATGAATGGGGTAATACAGTTTCTAAGGGTCGGCCACGCGCGAGTGATACCCCTGCTGGGCCGTATGCTTGTTTGCCAACCTAGTTGTATATAAAAAAAAAACTGAACTAAATTTAAGAATTCCGTCTAATGAAAAACTCACGCGTATAAACGCGAAGGAAGTATCGGTAGGTAGTGGAAAATATAAAATGGGAACCAGCTGCTAATACATACTGAACATCCAGACGGAAATTGAACCCACGACCCCTAGCGTAGTAGCCTGCGGTCTCATCAAGATCTAGGGATCGGCAACCATTGAATTGGAGGAGTCAAAAATTACAATTTACAATACTTCTAAGTTTTTAAAAAGCCACAATTTTTTTTCGTGCAACAACAACAACAATAGTACATGTATAAATAAAGATTTTTAATAAAATAAACTAATCTATTTATTCATGAGAAAATGGTGTCGATCTGTTGTTTAAAATTACTAAACTTAACTAATTTGAAAGGTCTAAAAGTCTTGCTATCCCTTTCTCATGTGCGGGGTTAAATAAGGATGGCAATATTTTTAGACCTGTCAAAGTACGAGTAGTTAGAGCCGCAGGCTGCCGACTCCGGCTCTGGGAGATCACAAACACCGATGAGCATCAGCATAGTATAATACGTATACAATATATAAAACAAATACACACCAATTTTAACACATATAAAGACGGTCCACTTAACTTTTTATTGCAAATGAAAGTCATGTAGAATAATTAATCATATCTTGAACCTGGTCATAAAGTGCTTTCCAAAATACAATTTGTTGGACAAAATACGATTCCGTGTAACCTCAAACGGCTTTTGTAGTTGGTTTCACATAAATAACGCCTTGTTCTCGTGTGATGCGTGAAGTGGAGTTATTTATTCACTGCGTCATACACGCCATGTCGTACAATGATGTGTGATTTTAATTACAACGTTGGTATTAAACAAGCTGTCTCCAAGCAAGGTTGCTTTTAAAATAGGACAACTGGTAATATAGATAATTTGAGTATTTTTGTAGTTTTTTAAAACGTTTGGCCGATGGGGCCAAACAGGCTCAGATTTAGGAGAACCCTCCCCTAAATCCGGGAAGGCCCCCACAATAGAGACCTTGGGAAAAAGGTTTCACATTCAGACTAATAAACACTATTAAGCTACTTCTCCTTTGATATTTTTTTCGCGGATTACCTTTACCTACAGTTAAAAAAGAACCATTTTATTTGGAAAATAATTTGAGACCAGGTTCCCTCCGGTCCCTTTTTGCCCAGAGGCCTTCAGACCTCTAAGTCCATCCAATTGGGGCCAAAGCGCAGCATCGGACGGCCTCCAACTAGATGAACGGATGAACTGATAAAGGTCGTAGGGAAGCGTTTGATGCGGGCAACATTTGATCGGTCATTGTGGAAATTTATAGGAATATCTGTTCAACAGTCGACGTAGCCATAGCCGAACTGTATCAGTAGAGTTACATAAAGAATTTTCTTTAAAAAATCTACGCGGATTATAAAAATAATTTCCTGACACAACTAACAGTCTTGAATCACGTTCACCCTTATAGAGTGCTCTCAGTTTTTCTTTTAAAATGTTACACACGATTCGACATAATTTTAGTAATACTTGTTAAGCACAAAAAGATGATTTTAATTTCCTTGAAGAAGCTTTTGACTCTTTTAACGCTTCGTAGAACACTTCATTTTGCGTTTCAGCTCGATCCCTTACTCTGGGATCAAAATGAATGGTTGCCTGGTCTTATTCGTCATCCTTTTCTTATGTAAGTTGATGACAGAGACAGAACCTGTCAAAATCTTCGAAATGATCACACATTTCGCAAGATTTGTAGAAGCGTTAAATCATTCTAAATCAGTGTTGAAGTCCTACATCGGGTGTTCTTGGCATTAGGCGCTTGTGAAGTTCATTGGCAGTGGTATTAATGGTATTAGGTATACTGAAAAAAAAATGTTGCTGTGCAATTTCATCTATACTAATATTATAAAGAGGAAAGATTTGTATTTTTGTATGTATTGAATAGGCTCCGAAACTACTGGACCGATTTCAATAATTCTTTCACCGTTAGAAAGCTACATCATCACTGAGTAACATAGGCTATATATTATACTAGCTTCCCGCCCCGGCTTCGCTCAGGTAGACAAAATATTTGATAAATGTCTATAGGCTCCGAAACGACTGGACCGATTTCAAAAATTCTTTCACCGTTATAAAGCTACGCTATCACTGATTAACATAGGCTAGCTGCCCGCCCCGGCTTTGCACGGGTAGACAAAATATTTGATATAAATGTCTACCCGTGCGAAGCCGGGGCGGGCCGCTAGTTTCCGATAAACAGGAGCTATTCACCTAATATGTAATTTGTTTTGAAACATTGTTTCGATGCCAAATATCTTCCCATCATCATCTCTCCACAAGGATACGCTGCGCTAGCACAGTGAGTCCTCATTAACGAAAAGGATTGGCAACTCGTTAGTGATATCCCTGATATTGGTAGCGGCTATAGGCTACGGTGACTGCTTACCATCAGATGGGCCGTATACTGTGTGCCACTTGTGGTATAAAAAAATACAAATACTTTTACAAGCTTTTATTTAGTTTCACCTTTTCGGTGTAAGTGTAATCAAATCTTGCAAGTTGCAAGTTAAATTTGATTCCTTACCGGTTTCCCATTGAGCTGAAATTTGGCATACACATTTGATTCCCGTGACGATACACTGTATTTTTAATCCAATAGGCGGACGTCACCAAATAGAGAGTTTTAATTTCTACAATATTCCCTATGATATAACCCTAAGTTAAACTAAAAAAGTAGAAACGCAATTTTGTTTACTTGGATGACATATTTCTTTCGGTTATTTTGATTTAAAAACCAAACTACCGAACCCATTTGAATAAAAAAAGAATATGGGACCACGTCTGAAGTACAACTAAACCAAAAAATAATCATCAAAATCAATTAAGAATTGGCGGAGTAATCAGGTAAACAAAAACATACAGACCGACGAGACCGCTGGTCTAGTGGTTAGTATACCTGACTGCTGCGCTAGGGGTCGCGGGTTCGATTCCCGCCGGGGCAAACATTTATGTGACAAATATGTTTGCCTTGCGTCGGGGTGTTTGGTATGTATTATAAGTATGTATTTACAAAAAAAAAGTATATAAGTATTGTATCGGCTGCTGGTTCCCATAGTACAAGCTTTGCTTAGTTTGGGGCCAGATGGCGTTGTGTGATAATGTCCAAGCATTATTATTATTATTATACAGGCGAATTGAGAACCACCTTCTCTTTTGAAGTCGGTTGAAAATAATAGTCACCGATAAGGGCTTTATTTCAGGCCTTTCTAAAAATAAGGTGCATAATAAAACAAATCATACAAACGAATCAACTATTTTCTTCAATATTAGCTTTTCACATGAATGAACGGCACGAATCAGCGAGTGGATTAAAATTATTTTTGGATGGACTTAAGCTCTCACAAGTGTTTAATTAAAATGAATTTTACGGCAATTAGCTTTCACTACCAAACATGTGGAATCCGGAAGACGTCGAAGTACAAAGGTTTCGTAAACAAGCAAGGAACAAAGGGGCTACTTGTAACGGGTTGTTATTGTAAAGAAAAGCTGGAGTTAATCCCCAATTTTCTTCTCCTGTCAAGTTTGTAATTGGAATTGTGGTTGTCTTTTCTTTGAAATTATGTTCAAATAAAAAAATATTATGAAACTCCGTGGTGGATATGTTCACCTTTTAAAGAGTGACCGATTTTGATGTTTTTAGGGTTCCGTACCATAAAAGGAAAAAAAGAACCCTTATAAGATCACTCTGTTGTCCGTCTGTCTGTATGTCAAGACCTTTTATCTTAAGGACGCGTGGAGTTATCAAATTGAAATTAATATGAAATACTATGGTCTATGGTGTCTTTCGGCTGTGCAATTATAAAACCTGTGAGTAAACATGAAGAAAAGATATGACTGTTTATGTCGCAAATTTTCGCATATTTTGCGAATTCACATGGGAATCAAAACCTATAGGGTACTTCCCGTTGACTTAGAATCATGAAATTCGGCAAAAAGCAGTGTCTACAAAATAAAAGGGGCGCCACTGTGCCATTTGTATGACAACCCGCCGTCGCTCGTATAGAGCATCAACCGACTTGATTGGTTTGTTTACAAATCGTCATAACAGCAAGAAAAAAAATTGTTCCGTTACTAGACTTTTTTGCCAAACTGTAATTAGATTCAGGATGTGAAAAATTTGTCCATTAAGTCCTGTAATCGTAGCCTAAGATAAAGAAAAAAAAAATTGAAAATAAAACTGCTGCAAGCGCGTAATATGACTATTCTGCATGAGGAAAACGGTCCGCTGCTCATCGTCCTCACTCGGAGACCTTCGTCAGCTTGATATCAACCGTATTATTACACTAGCGTTGAAATAAAACAGTTTATATTCTCTAATTCTCGCCAAAAACATGTTGGCCAAACGTCAAGACGCAAAGCAAAATCACCCTATCGTTTACTAATGTAAACAAATTGAATACATTCTGAAACTGGCCACTGGGAACGTTGGTGTATTGGCCCAACGTTGGCGATGACGCGCGCTGCCAGCGCTTGGCACGCACCGCCAGTTTCAGTGGCAAGCGCGCGTGCGCCGGACCGCCCTTCGAATTTTCTGCCCGTGAGTGACACTTGAAAATTTTGAACTTCGAATCACCGCGTTCGATTCGCGTTCTAAAATTTCGTTCGGGAGTGTTATATTGTAATCAGCCAGTGTGGTTTTAGTGATTTTATTACTAATCGATACCGTCTCGATTGTGTTTCTTTTGACTCCGAATCGAATAAACTATAGTTTGTTCCCAAATGACACCAGTGCACGGTTCAGCAGAGGAGTATCGGACGGACGCGATGGTAATTACTATTTTTGAATACCCACAAAATTAACGGATTTAACCGCAGTTTAAAATGGGCGACGGAATGTTGAACACACCGAACATCATTTATACTTTTTATTAGTACTGTTCAAGTCTTGCAGTTCTTTTAATTTAATTTGTGAAGTTGACGTCACTGTGATATTAACATGACGATCATGCTGACGCGATGACGTTTCAATTTGTCTGTCTGCTTTTGAGCAGAGTTGAGTATATTTGTCTCAAGGGCAGTAATACAACAGGGAAATGACATTTACCAAAATAATCTGTCTACCTACTCGAATAAGAAAGAAAATTTACCTTGGAAAATGCTTTAAACATAAAAAATATAAGGTAGTTGTTTAGCAAGACATAGTAGTTGCGTAGCTACTGCAACTACTACTTTTAGGGTCGGCAACGCGCGAGTGATACCCCTGGTGTTGCAAGCGTCCATAGGCTAAGGTGGGCCCGTATGCTTGTTTGCCACCTTAGTGGTATAAAAAAAATATCTTTACGATAACCTCAGATCAAAAGGAAAGGTACATGGAACTTTGCGAACTACTAAGTGACGCTGGTTAAAACTACGCCTTGCAGTGGACATATACATACACAATTTACACGCTCACACCTACAACGAAACTACGCCTTGCTCACGCTCTACATGTTTAAAAAACCGGCGTCACTTGGTTGTAAAAAGTTCCATCTACCATTTTATTTGATCTGAGACGATAACAAGATGGATCACCTCTATCTAGTCTGTTTCTCTACATATCGGGTGAGCTTCTGAGAGTTAGATTCTGTCAAGCCAATTTACAACAGTTTGAAATTCCAGTGACATATCGACGGTGGAAAAGAAAAAAAAACTAATATTTATTAATAGTTTTTTTGAAATTTCTACCGAATTCGAAGCTTCCGATTAGTTTCTAACCTAGACAGATCGACAGAGAATCCAAAACTCTATCAAACCGCATATAAAACTCATTTTCGACCAAAATGGAGTTTAATTGGCTTTTCCTTTCCACCGTTGATATATTCTGTGGAAACATAGAGCACGTTTTAAATGCTCTATGTTTCCAAAGATTATCTCTAAAATAAATGACACCAAATCCGCCGCCCTTTCGCAAATTCGACAATGTGAAAAAACTATAGTGATGTGCATGATATAGACACAAATAATGAGGTAGGTAGTAATTTTGACAGCTTGCATAAAAACGTCGAGCTATTCCAGTATTTTTTTCGTAATCTTAGCATTATAAAACAAAGTCGTTTCCCGCCATTTGTACGCTTAGATCTTTCAAGCTACGCAACGGAGTTTAGTGCGGTTTTTGTAGACGAGTGAATAAACAGAGTTTATTCTGAGTTTATGTATAACTAGATGTGCCCGCGACTTGGTTCGCGTGGTATTAATTATGTTTATAACTTCTTGAGATTTTTATGCGCTCTACCCTAATTATTTTTCCAAAATAAGGTAGCCTATGTTACGCCTTAAACAATCAACTATCCTTACCTGCCCAATTATAGTCGTGTCGTGTTCAATTCGGTCCAGCCGTTCGGATCTGTTAAGGTTTTGTGTAAACCAGTGCGAAGCCGGACTACAGTGACAGTACAGTCAGTACAGTACAGTACAGCCGCTACAGTGTAATACGTTAGTAAGAGATGCTGTACACGTAAATAAATCATGAATTTACTTGTCAGTTTTATAACTCTTAAATACGAGAGACTCGTTTCGAATCGTAAAATCTTTCTTCACATTTTTACTTGTGTAAAATCAAAGTGTAAAACATTATTTTGGATCAAAGAGCCATATAGCTGGATCAATGATCGATGTTTGATGGAGTGTTGAGTGATGAGCTCACGATATGAGACTCCATAGAGTATTTTATGTTTTACTCACTTGATAAATCCCTTTACGACGAGGAGTTTTGTATGTGTATATCGTTGTGTTAGCTGGCCTTAGGAGAATTTATTAGAATTTCTAGTTTATATTTCTTGATGTCGTAGATATTTGCTTTTTTTTGACCTGAAACGGGATATATCAACGTCAGTTTTACTAATCATGACCTTTAGCAAGCACAACTTTCGAGTATGTATTCGTATCGCTTTCGACTATTTTTGGAAAATGTGATTTGGAAGATGTTCTTCCTACCAGTACTGGTAGCAAGAACACGTTTCGACGACGTATTTGTAAATGTACCATCGACAAAACGATCGTCTTGACACCTTAAGGGGAAGTGGCCAGTAAATAGCCCCGCCTTGCATAGTTTTTGAAAACCAATAGTACTGCTAGATTTCGGGACGATAGAATATTATATTTCAAACTGGTCAGGCGTCACGTTGGGTGATAGTACCTAGCTCTCAAAATGTCAAAATTTTCATACGAATTTTTAGTTCCACTTTTCGCCGGCGCAGTGCAAAAATAATCGAAAGCCCTACGAATGAGGAGCCGAAAGTTTGCTCTTGCTAAACTACTGGAATTTACTCCGTCGAACACATAGTCAACGCAAACGCAAATGTTCATAACATACTAATTATTTGCCCTGGTGAGAATCGAACCCTTGAAGTCTAGGGTAGCAGTTACATTTACTAACTTCTAGATCAACGGATCAACGGTGTTGTTAAATAACGTGACACAATTTTGCAGTAATTGCAATATCTTATAGTTGTTATCAATACTTTAGTTATTATTCTGAGGCCTAACGTAATCACTGTCACGTATAGAATGCTTAAAATCTGCGAACGCTACTATTCTATATAATCTGTGGCACACGGTTGGCGGTCGCACTCTCGCTCGTCATCTGTCATTGATAGTCTAAAAATAAAATGAGCTGGAACGAATTCTAGAAATTTTGATACAAATCTTGAAAATTGAACGTTATTATATTTCCCTCGATATTCAGTTGGCAATTTAGTTTTAATAAATTTGTCAATGAAGTATATAACAAGACACTTAAGTAGGTACTTTTATACATAGCATATTAATAAGGGCGATGATGATAATGATCATGATAATCTCTTTAGAGTTTTTATTTTATTTCATGTAGTGTTGTTTTTCTGCGGTAAGTAAGGTTGCCAGTGCTCCACGAGGATACACTGCGCTAGTAGTAATGCTGCTAGCACAGTGATCAACAACTGGGTTGGCAGGTCGTTAGTGATATCCCTGATATTACTAGCGGTTTAGGCTACGGTGATTACCATCAGGTGGGCCGTATGCTTGTACACCTTAGTCGTATAAAAAAACGATAGAGAACTTCTTGCAAGAAATGATTCAATATCAACAGATAGCGCCCCTAATAGCAGCATTGTTTCCAAACAGGGCAATAGTGAGGCCATGTTTGCTAAACACGGTGTCTGCTCGCAGCTTACATTACACGTTTGCAAACATACTACGTGGTTATACCCTGGTAAGGTGCTCTATTTTAATGTCAACTGGCACAAACAAACTTAGCTATGGACTATTTTAAGGCAGGGCATCCAGCTTTCAAGTCAGGGGTCATACAGTCGAGGTTGTCAGGACACACTCTAATTTCGATTACAAAAATTAATGTAATTACTGAGAAATTTTATTTTATTTCTCCACGTCTAAATAAATTTCAGAGTCGGCAACGCGCAAGTGATACCCTGCTGTTGCGAGCGTCCATAGGCGTCGGTAACCGCTTACCATCAGGCGGGCCGTATGCTTGTTTACTACCTTAGTTGTATAAAATAAAAGAAACTGACGAATTAGCGACACTGATCAGTACAGTGGCTACCCAGATGGTAACCAATTCCCATTAAAGAAGGACCCGCGTGGCTTGGGACAGTACCTCTACCTTTCCAAAGATCGCAGTCAAATAATATTACTCCTTTCTCGACGTAGACCAGACCATAGACCCACTGAGAACGGATTTTGAGCAAATCCTACCCAAAATCGATTTTTGACATTCCATTTCTATATGAAGAGATTGATGAATGTAGGAGAAGCAAAGAGGTGTGCAAGTCAAAAATGAAATAGCGCTCTATACTCGCGGCCTACCCCTTGAGGGAGAAAACGTGATCATATTATTATGTAATGTATGTTTGTATGTTTTATACTCTATTACTAAGCGTAAAGATAGTACAAGTATAAAATCATCCACAGCACCCAAAAACCCCGTGTTAGAACACGTGTCCACAAAATCCACGCAACCCAGGGTCGAGATCAAAGCGCGCGCACATCAAACGCGGCCGAGATACGTTGCTTAACCTACATTGATGCTATCGCAGTGGATAAATTCATTTACTAGCAGTAGTCTATTGTTTTATATCTTGTAATGCCCTACTCCCGCGCGTTGAAAAAGTTTACTTTGCCAGAAATCATCTGACTGTCGTCACTGGTGTAATTCAATTGTCATCTTTACACCGGCTTGACAGTGAAATATATGTACTTATGACGTCATAAGTGTCATAAGAATTTGTGCAATAAATTCAACAAATGTGTCATAAAAATGTGTCGCCCAAAACTGGGAATTAAAAAAACAAAAGACTGACGTTTCTTATTTCTTGATGTGACAGCTAGAAACGCTATGTCTGTAGCTAAAAGAGACCATGTCATGACATTGAAGGCTCAACGAACGTTGGTATAAAAATAATAAATAAAATAATTGTATTGTGCCATGTTGATAGTTCTGTTTTGTTTGACGCGTAAGTCATACTGGTGATGCGTCCACCAGGGTTAGTTACTCAGTCTACGCACCAGGGTGAATTTGACCTTTCATTATCTTATCTGTACTATTTTGACAGTTTTATGACAGCTAACTGTCATTTGTTATCATAAAGTTTTTTGAGTAGACAGAGCTGACAAAAAAATCATTCATCGGCTCTCCGCTCAGTACAATTATTTGACGTCGTTCTGCGTTAAATGGCATTAATTACATTTTCGAGGATATACAGTAATAAAACAGATATAAAATATTCAATTACAGTTTGATTTAGAAGGTTATTCGTAGATTTACGACTAACAGCTAAAGATAATAATGTTCTACTGTGGTTTCTGAACGCTCGCTTGGCGCATTGTTTACTAGTTTCGTTCTGAAACGCTAAAATGATGCATGTTTACCGCGAAACTACTTAAGTCTGAAATAATATTGATCTTCATCGTCTATTGATTGGGGTAATAACGGTATAAGACTACTCTATGATGTTATAATGCAGCGTCCGATTATTTTAAGATAATTGATGTTTCGTTTCTATATTCCTACTAGTTGTCCCGATAGACGTTGTCCTGTCTTAGCACTATGAATTCAATTGTCAATTCTCTAAATATAAAAATGAATCCCTATTTCCCTTGGTCAGGATTTACACGTAAATGGCTAGGCCGATTTCGTTAATTCTTTGTTTTGTTACTGTCAGTAGGTTATGATGAAAATAAAATTTGAAAAAAGAATCGGAATATTTTTAATATCGGGATAAACTAAAGGACCTTTGTTCTATGATGTATTTGTCATATCAATTCATAGCTAAGGCAGGACAGCTTGTATACCATAGAAAAAAGGACCTATTGATTCTGAAATAATTCCAATTTGTGTGGAATTGACATACGAGGGCTGGTCATACCTCATAATAATAACAAGCCCTGGTACCTACTGAGCCAATTGGCGTTTTTTTTTAAACCAGCGTAATTGCAATTCTATGTTAAAAACTTTTCTATCAATACTACTTTATACTGTGAGGATCGTAGTTGAAAGAATACCTATTATTTTAATTGCTGAATTGACTTCTCACGCGTCGTCGACTTCATTCACTTACGATTTATTTATCAAGCACAATAAACAGTACACAATTTTATAAAAAACAAGTACAAAGTAAAATGAAATAATCTGATCTGAATTGTGCTCCAAGGTATGTGTGCATAGCGTAACAAGTATTAAAACTAATTACAATTAAGTTGAACCATCTAATAAAACTATAACAGAAATAAAACTATAACTTATGATGATAATGATAATTTGATTGATTACAATCACAACAATCTTTTATGTATGAAATAAAATAATAATTTTGAAAATACGTTCAAAGTACAGAGGGGATCTTCCGTTCTAAATCAAAGCTAACCTGCCTGGGGCTGCGAATGGGATAATAATTATATTCACGACTACGCGGCTGTCCTCACTTTTATTTTGTACCACTAAGGTCGCACACAAGCATACGGCGGCCCACCTGATGGTAAGCAGTCACCGTAGCCTATAGCCGCTAGCAATACCAGTTGATGAGGACTCACCGGGCTAAAAGCATTAACACTAGCCCAGCGTATCCTCGTGGAGCACTGGCAAACTTTACTTACCGCAGAAACACCACACTACATGAAAGTAGGTGTTATTTCATTGCGGTCTTCTGTAAGGCGGAGGTACAGTCCCCAGTGGGGCGGCTCCAATATTAATGGGAAAACCCAATTCGCTACTACCTCCCTTTAAATATTACTATATTTGACCTTACAGATTGCAGTCAAATTAAATTATTTAAAGCTACCATGTGTGTTTTGTCTCTGGATTCTTCTACACGATCTTTGGTAGCTAGTAGGTTTTTCAATCATACAATGATAAAATTACCCCTAATTTATTATCGCTTCAATTCTCACCTTTGAGAAAGTTTAAGTTTCCCTTCAGGGAACCTCAAACTCAAAATCATCTTTATTTGACTAGGCTTTACAAGTAGTCAGAATCTACCACCGGATTCGGAAGGTACTTTTTTGCAGAAAAGAATCCGGTAAGAAACTTAGCAATGACTCTTAAAATAAATTACATCATTTACATTTAAATTACTTACAATACAAGAATATATCACAAAAAGCTATCACATAAACTAGGATATTATGCTTGAATTACAAATCTAAGCTAGTAGTTAATAAATAAAAAGGCTTGATGACCAGCCTCCACAAGCAGCCCCTATTCACAAGTATGACGCGAATGCAGCCATCGCCCTCTTCAACCATTATGGAGGGAAGTGAGCGACCCATCTGTACTCGCAGTCACACAGACAGACTACAATATAATATAATATTAAATTGGCGATATGGCATGTGTGAGTTTATATGTGCAATCCCCGATCCCTTGTTATAAATAAACACCACTACAGACTTCTGCGAAGAGATTCACAGAAATAGCACCGATGCACCGCGTCTGTTGTCACAACATAGGGATTTTATTGGCTGGGCATCACGTAGGGCTTTATCTGTTTAACCGATTTTGACGAGAAGAGTTTTAATTATGTTTTTTTATTTATTTCAACATTTTTACCCTTTAAATACTCTATATTTGATAGCCTATTTAGATTCTATGCGAATCACACTCGTTCTTGTACATATGTATATCAATGTGTCACAAACCGAGGTAATTAGATCTAAACGTCTTAGGTGGTGAAGTTAATTGGGTATATACTAATGCAAGACTATATCAAATAAATAAACAATTTATGTATGACTTATACATGGCTCGCTAACCTTCGTGTTTGGCATTATACAATGCAGCAATAATGTTAAACGTTAGATATATTTAAATCAGTCAGGCTTTATTTAAAAACAGATCACTAGATCTGCGGGCTACGGGCCTCGCTCTCTGAAGGTCTCATCCGTAGCCACAATATCCATGAAATGGGTTTATGTGCGCCAATAAACGTGATGAGGTGCGGCCTCTTTACTAGCGGGCGATCTCATTATATCATTACCTAAACGGATGATCTTGTTTCCCAAATACTTGTAGTTCCATTTTTCACCGTCGTCGCGCTGTTCATTTTCCCATACAAAAATAGTAGCGAAAGCGATACGTATATGTAGTCGAAAGTTGTTGTTGCTGATCACACAATAGATTAACATACACATTCCTCAAATACACTGGGTATTCTCAAGCTCTCGCTAACGCTAGTATTCTGTAACCCCCAAATATCGACTGAAATAGTCTATGTCAAGTATAGAAACAATAATATTGTAGTCTTAGCAGGAATAACTTGCGATTGCGTATTCGAAAACGTAACTCAAATGTCAGAATTTTCATACGAATTTTTATTTCAACCTATCTAGTTTGTTTGTGAAACAAAACGTGGAATGTTAACATTTTTGACAGATAAGCTAAGTAGCGAGACGCCAGAGACGCAGACGAAGAAGGGTATTGATGTTACAAACGGAGAGAAAGATTGTGGGTTATACATATATACAAATAATGCAATATGTATGAATGGGACCAAGATGTTGAAATACAGTTTAAGAAGATTGGTAAGCAGTAATTAAGAGAGTCCTCTTACAATTGAATGCATCTGTATCTCCGCCCGCTTACACTGAAGCCTTGCACATGCGACCACTGCACTTGTGAGCGAACATCCTTTGACGTCACTGCAATGCCCCGATTGCGTGACCAGACACACTCTTGTGTGCAGATGGGCAGAGCTATCACATCACTATCGCTAATCTAGTGACGTCACACTTGACAGGTAACCACGACATTCGTCAAATTTCACGTTCGTTAAATCGTCAAGCTCAGATGACAATAAAAAGATATCATTATATCAATATCCGTGTCTAGCGGTCGAACCGCAAAGTTAAGTTTGTCATGTGAACTAGTTTGTTTTACGGGGTTTCTAGTACGGAACACTCGGTGTGAGAGGCCAACTCGCACTAGGTCGCTTTTTTATGTTTTATGTAATACCGAGTAGGTTTTAAATAGAGGTATATGATGTTATTTTTTAAATCAAGTGACGCTGTAGTCCTCCATCCACCTACACACCGCAATAATCGTAGCTTCACGCAGTAATCTTTATTTTCCGTACAATGTCAGCAGCTTAGAAAATGATTTAGATGCCGCCAGCTTAGCGTCGGTGCTCAATTGAAAGTTAATGCGTACGCGCATCGAAAGATTTAGGTCTAATAGTGATGTTATGGCTGTGCGATACATTTATTCAAGATTATTGCTTCCTTCATAGTTCACTAACTGGCTGAATTAGATTGTATGTAACGCGTGTGTAGTAATATTTATGGAACAGTTGATACTTAAAAAGTTTTAATGCCCCTGAGTAAAATAATAAAGGCTTTGGTTATCAAATTAATACAAAATTATTATATACATTTTTTCATTTTAACAGGAATATCGCTTGCAAGATTTCTAAAATACTATATTTAACCAATGGTGCGTTGTAAATCAATGTTTAAAGTGTCGATAATCGATACAAATCGCACACGCATTCCGACCACGTCACTATCAGCCGACAGACTAAACTAAAACAAATCCAAAATAGCCAACGAAGTGACGTATTCAAAAAAATAAAGAAATGTAGAGTAGACGCAGTTGCGTTTACTGAAGCTGATTGAAATATAACTAATCTGAAAGAACACCAGCCACTAGCGTTTTTTTTTATACCACTAAGGTGGCAAGCAAGCATACGACCCGCCTGATGGTAAGCGGTTACCGCAGCCTATGGACGCTTGCAACACAAGGGGTATCACGCGCGCGTTGCCGACCCTAAAATATATACATACGTATACGAAAACTGTGACGTTCGCCAAAACCTTGTTTGGCCAAAGCAAAACATTTTACAAGGAATTAAATACTCTTTAAATGACATGATCAAAGGTGCCAACTCTGTTGTTCACAATTACTAAACTAATTTATATAGGTCTAATATTGCCATCCTTATTCAACCCCGCACATGAGAAAGGGTTAGCAAGACTTTTTAGACCTGTCAAATTAGTTAAGTTTAGTAATTTTCAACAACAGAATCGACACCAATGTCGAAGTAAGCCATCAAGAATTTGTATAATTTAGGTTGTGACGAAATGACGGTTTGGCGAACGTTGCAGCTATCGTGTATATAAGCCAGGTGAACATTGTGGAGTCTAACTAATCTTATAAACGTGAAAGTTTGTAAGAATGGATGTATGGATGCCTGTTTGTAGCTCATTCACGTTTAAACGGCTCAATGGATTTGTATGAAATTTGGTACACGTATCTTATCTACACTAATATTATAAAGAAGAAAGATTCGATTGCTTGTTTGTTTGTGTTGAATAGGCTCCGAAACTTATGGACCGATTTGAAAAAATATTTTTAGAAGCCGACATTTTCCCTGATCAACATAAGCTACCGTGGGAAAATGCTTCATTTCTACGGTAAAACCGGTTAAAGTATATATTGCAACGCCGGCGAAGTCGGGGGGAAAAAGCTCGTAGTTTATGCCGAATTCTTCTCAGCAAAAACTATCCACCGAATCTGGTGGTAGATTCTGAAGATTTGAAATGTCTTGAATAAAGAAGATTTTGAATATAAATTTCTTTTGCAGTTCGGTTAAAAAACTAAAGTTCCCGCAACTTACTCTACAAGATGCGTGCTCACTGAAGCAACAACTAACAATCACTAAATAATTTATTTGTTATCGTAGATGTGTTAATGTTTCCACAAAACCAACGCTGACTTGATCAGTATTATAATAGACGTTATTATTAACTTTTCTTGGTTACGTACAATATCCGCACATACGTACCATACATTTCTAAACATCTCATTCCTGTAATAAAAACATAGCAGTATTATTATCGTCATCGCCTGTTATAATAGCCTTGTTCGAAGGATACTCGTCATTGTTGCAGGGTAAGCAAATTAATTAAAAAGGTAGGGCGATTTAGGATTTCCCGTGGGTTTTCCCACTTATATTGGAGCTGCCCGACTGGGCACTGTACCTCCGCCTTACAGAAGACCGCAGTGAAACAACACTACTGTATAGATGCTGTACTGATGTAGTGCTGTGTTTCTGCGGTAAGTAAGGTTGCCAGTGCTTCAAGAGGATACGCTGGGCTAGTAGTAATGCTGCTAGCACAGTGAGTCCTCATCAATAACAGGGTTTGCAACGCCTTAGTGATGTATTTTTTTCTTATGTAAGTCCATCAATATTTCGCTTATTGTGGACCGATTTTCAATTTGTTGTTTAAATATAGCCATCGATGTTTCATAAGCCTTGCTTTCACTACGAGTTCTTGGGTCATATGGGGGAAAAACTGTTCTGTTCTGTGTGCCACCTTAGTGGTACCTATAAAAATAACTTCTTTTTATATATATTTATTTAGATTTATAAGAAAATATGTGTGGTAAAGCACGTAGCCTCAAATTTAAAATCTATTAGTATGCACGTGGTTTACGTTTCGATAGTTTCTATAAACATTCAAATGATTCAAAGTTTCCTGTTTGGAGATTGATGTGATATTTATAGCGTGCTTACCGCTGGTGGTACCAATCTACGGATTCAATCTTCTTTTATCAGTTACCAAAACCAATTTTGAATTTGTCTTAGACAGCGCTTTTTAATACCCTTAGGTGGCAAACAGGCATAAGTCCCGCCTGATGGTAAGCGGTTACCGTAGCCCATGGACGCTTGCAACACCAGGGGTATCACCCGTGTGTTGCCGACCCTTGCTTCTTCTACACTTATCAATACTTTCGTAAGATCAACCAATCGTCCACCACCGCAATGTCACTGGGGAATAAGAATTGATACGCACCAGCGCAGCGACACTTAATTAGTCACGACTCGAGACTGTGACTCGATGAGACGGACGGCCCTTGTGACGCTGCGTGTGCGCAGACAGTTATAGAATGTGGTTCAGTGTAATCTTAGAAGGTGAAGATCGCAGCGAAATACCACTTACTTGAGGTCACTATTTCATTTACTGCTTATCAATCTTATTCAAATTTATTACAACGTATTATTTTATACCACTAAGGTGGCACACAAGCATACGGCCCACATGATGGTAAGCAGTCACCGTAGCCTATAGCCGCTAGCAATACCAGGGATATCACTAACGGGATGCCAACCATGTTGTTGTTGAGGACCCACTGTGCTAGCTGTATTACTACTAGAACAGCGTATCCTCGTGGTGCACTGGTAACCTTACTCACCACAGAAACACAACACTACATCAAAGTAGTGTTTTTCCACTGCGGTCTTCTGTAAGGTGGAGGTACAGTCTGCAGCCAGACGACACCAATTTTAATGGGAAAACCAATGGGAGATCCCAATTTGCCCTACCTCTATTTAAGCTCATGGTGTGAATAATCATTGTACTTAAGCTTAGAAATACTTGGTACAGGCTGGGATTGGAACCTGGGCCCATCAGATGACAGGCCGTTGCTTCATCCACTAAGTCGCACGACTAGTTATTCCAGTAAATTTAGCAATATAGGTAGGTACTACTGAACATCGAAATGTAACTAAGCCGTTTTTATTATACGGGGAATGAGTCAGTATATCAGAATGGCACTAGAGATGCTCCAGTTGACTCAATATTAATATAATGTAGGTATATATATACTACAAATGTATATCGAATCATATTTCGTCATGGAATATGTATCGCAGTGACTACTTTTATTTGCTTTGGCTCTGATATTTTATAGCAGGCTTGTTACCATCACATTGTGCCATCTCTAAAAATCAAAAAGCCGGACTTATACGTCAAAAAGCCAGACCCAAAAGTCTGGATCTTTCATACATTTTTCTTTGTCTTCCTTTGGGGGGTCCCAAAAATTAATGAAATACAAAAAAATAGTTCACTTTGTGCATTTCATGTGTTTACTTGTTGCCATTATTAAGATCGCGACAAAAAGCTCAAAGAAACAACGTGTGTCCCGTAGGAAAAACTCCTTTTAATTTATTTTCATAATTTGTTATTAAAGCAGCAATGGAAAATACACATTCTGTGAAAATTTCAACTGTACCTATTACGGATCATGGGATACAGTCCGCTGACAGACAGACGGACAGCGGAGGCTTAGTAATAGGGTTTCGTAGATGCGGATCCCTTAAAAACATGACAACCAACATTATTCCAATTTATGCGGTTGTCACATTCTTTTACAATGTTTTATTGTACTCAAATATTTTTTTGGAGAGTCAACTTTAATGCTTTATTAAGACCCACCTTTGTATTCTATTCTGCTTTAATTCACTTCGCTACCGCCCATCGAATAGCTGCCACTTCCCACAATATCAATAAAACCTAAGAGTACGAACTATTTTATTTAAGTTGTTAGTTATTTAACAACATTCAAATCGCGCGGTTCTCGTAGATTTAAAATATAAAACGCGTTCAAATATAAAAGAAAGCAGCTTCTGCCCGCGACTTTGTCTGCTTTGTGCTTAGAATAGGTTCCTCTTTCCCGGCATAAAAAGTATCCCATGTGTAAATCCAAGTTATAAACTATACGTGTACCAAATTTCATACAAATCCGTTGAGCCGTTTAAACGTGATTGAGCAATAAATATCCATACAATTAATCTTTAAAAACTTTCACATCTACACCTACTAATATTGTAAAGAGGAAAGATTTGTATTTGTGTGTATGTTTGTGTTGAATATGCTCCGAAACAACTGGACCGATTTCAAAAATTATATCACCGTTAGAAAGCTAAATTTTCACTGAGTATCATAGGCTATATATTATACTAGCTGCCAGCCCCGGCTTTGCACGTGTAGACAAAAATATTTGGTAAATGTCTACCCGTGCGAAGCCGGAGCGGGCCGCTAGTTTATAATATTTCAGTAGGATTGGATAACAACTTGTGCCGCTCCTCACTATCTACCTGTTAAACTTCACCAGCATCATTTCACCCATTTGGTAGGGTAAAACAGACAGATATACAGAACTACTTGTGCCTTAATAATATTAGTGTGCGATGTGATTTTAAGCACCCAATTTCTGTATATTTAATGCACAGTAAATAACGATAATCCCATACACCCAGTCACCCGGAACCCAGTAGTCGTTGACATCAATATGAAACCCGCCATTTTTTCATTAAATAACAGCAGTAGTAAAATTGTGGTGTGAAAAAAAATATTTTCGTCTATGATACCATCGCGTGCCAAGATTTCCTGGCAAAGCGGGCCGTGATGCAGCCAGTGGTCGATTTGTGTGACTAATCACTGCAGGTGATTAGGTGATTGACGAGGTTTCATGACGACGTGGTGATGCTTTTTACCGACTTCAAAAGGAGGGGGTTCTGAATGTGTTTTTTTTACCACTAAGGTGTCACACAAGCATACGGCCCACCTGATGGTAATCAGTCACCGTAGCCTATAGCCGCTAGCAATACCAGGGATATCACAAAAGCGTTGCCAATCCTGTTGTTGATGAGGACGCACAACGCAGTGCTATCAGAATTTACTACTAGTGCCAAGATAGGCTATCTTCGTATTCCACGTGGAGCACTGGCAACCTTACTTACCGCAGAAACACAACATCACATAAAAGAAGTATTATTTGACTGCGGTCTTCTGTAAGGTGGAGGAGGTATAGTCCCCAGCCAGAGGCGCCCATATAAAAGGGAAACCCTTAATACCGTTTAAAAAGTAGATATACCTATACACAAACGCCTTATTAGGGCCTGAGGAAAAAAAACGGATTTGATTTGAATATGACATTCACTGAAGACGTGGTAGCTGTGTGGTTGAAGTAACCGTCTGCCAATTCAGATGTTCTGGGTTCAAACCCCGCCCTTAGCAGTGAGGTTTTCTAAATACCTTCAGTGACTAATCACGCCGTGAGAGTATTCTATGAACATAACAATTAATTTAGTTCTAACCAAAGGAATTGCACTTTTATACGCACATATCCCGCCCACTGACCATGCAATCCTTTGCACAGAACACAACATCTGCTATGCCATTTTATAAACAATCCTCGTCGGAATCCGCGGTTGTTTCCGCCTATCTGCCAATGTCAAAACGCGATTGTGACGAGCGAGCGAGATAGGACACAAACTATAATGTGAATTGTAAGTTGATGTATCTGTCCCGCTCACACAGCCTAGTATTTAGACATCTCGCATCAAATAATTACGATGTTTTTCCGGTAGAAGGGTGTAACTTTTCCAGAAATCGAGACGTCGATTTGTAGAAAAATATGGTGCGATATTTATTTACTAAATAATGAACACATATACAAATCTTTTGTCTTAAGTTCACGAAGTTCAAGAAGTCGCAGGTAATAGCTAGTATCTCTATATGCTCCCCATATACAATTGCTTATAATGGTAGCCCCCACGCTCTCTTAACGAGTACGAAGAATAACAGACATACAGAACAGCAACAAACCAAAACCAGCTCTTCCAAACACTGCAAAAACCGGGATTTGAGAATCTCGCAAAATATTCTAGCGCGTCTGTCACTCGGATAAATGAGCAGCGAGTCGCATACCAGGGCTATATATAGTCCACCCGCTGTCTACACAATTAAATAAACATAGTAAACACTAGTACATAAGGTCGAGGCTCAAGTAAATACTCGGAAGAACTCTGTGCAACGCACGGAGGTCGGCACGAGGGAGCATGATCATCGATACGTCCAATTTTTCTGTAAGCAAGACAAAAGAAGACGTAAAGAACTTTATTTTTATTGAGAGAAATTGGTACATCCTTCAGTTCCGAATACTCTTTACCTATCCATCGTTGAGTGCTTTGGCAGTTTGATCTAAAATGTTGGACATTGGCCTTCCTCGACGCCCCTCATAGGAATTGAATAATAATAATTATTATATACCAATTTTACTTGATGTGTCATCAAGTAAAATTGGTATTTCAATGTTCACAATTCCTAAACTAGTTAAAGTCAATTGATACGGACCGTTTTATAGTGATGCAAGCGCGAAATGACAACAAGAAAGAGGGAGTAAGTAGTTTTAAGAGAGAGGGCGTATTAGGATTTCCCGTGGGTATTCCCATTAAAGTCTGAGCCACCCGACTGGCGACTGTACCACCTTACAGAAGACCGCAGTCCAATAACACTACTTTGATGTGTTTTGTTGTGTTTCTGTGGTAAGTGAGGTTTCCAGTGCTCCACGAGGATACGCTACGCGTGTAGTGATGCTACTAGTAAAATGAGTCCTCATCAACAACATGGTTGGCAACTCGTTGATATCCCTGGTATTGCTAGCGACTATAGGCTACGGTGACTGCTTACCATCAGTATGCTTAGTTGTATAGGAAAAAGAAAAGATGAAATACCTTATCCTCAAATATTGTTGTAAACTCCTCGTGATGTAAGCTAAGCACTATTCCGTTTGATACTATTTAGATTTAAACATCCTATAGCAAATCGAATGGAAATTGATGGAGTATTTTCTTTACGTTTCAGGGCCAGTGAGATGCCGGCGACGGCGGGTAAAACACGCTCGGGCGCGTGCGTCGCGTTGCTACCGGCGAGGGTATCACATTATTACACTATTCACATTTATTTTTAAAAACTGAATAATAATTATGATGATGTTCGTTATTTGAATTTTTATTTCACAACAAACTGATTGATACATTTTGGTGAAATAATTTGTTTTAAATTGAATTAATATTATGGTTGAAGGTAGAAGAATAATGTTATATCTTTTTTGATAATTAACAACGACATTTTAGTTAAATTGGTCGACATATTCCGCGCATTAAAATACCAGATTCATATTTTTTTTTTATTCACTTAGAATAAGGACCATAACAGAACAACATGTTTATAAAATTATTATTTGGTTTTAAAAAACGAATGTGAATTGAAATTGTAAAAATGACAGTTATTAAGAAAGTGAAACTGTGAACGCAAAGTGGTCAATAATGTAAAAGTGATGAAGTGACAAGTGATAGAGCACTGAGTGGTCACTCGCAGTGCCAGTGCAGTGACGGCCAGGATGAAGTGATATAGTTGGAACAATGGGAATTCAAGTGGAAAACACTGTGGATTATAATAGCGCATGTAAGTTTTGTTCCGTTAATCATACTAAGTAATATTTTGCACATCAAACTATAGAAGGGCCAAGGGGCCAAGCTAAAAGGTGACTTTTGACAGCTAAAAAAGTGACGTAAACGAACGATAATACGCGATTAAAAATATGATTTGGTATACAGACCTGTCGAAAGAGTCTTGGCCCTACTATAATATAAAATATTTTCATACCAATTGTGTAAACAAACGAAAAAAACTTTCAATAATACATCTTTACCAGTTCCTGCTTAATACGGTGTTAGCACCCTACACATCCATATAACTTTTGCTGCTTAGAAAACATGAAATGAGCATGGGCATTAAACCTAATTGGTGTAGATTTTGTTTTCCAAAATCACTAAACCAAACTAATTTGACAGCACTTCAAGTCTTGCTATCCCTTTCTCATGTGCAGGGTTTAACAAGGATAGCAATACTTTAAGTAGTTTAGTAGTAGTTTAGTTTAGTGATATTGTACAACAGAATAGACACCATTTAAAAAATTCATAGACATTTGATAAGCTCACCTTTTTATTCGTAGACCGAATAAAGAAAGACTATGAATTTATGTAATTGTGGCTAGACTTCGGCGTTGAGCGAATTCAGTATCTCAGGCCAAAATTGCATAAGACGATGTTCTTGAATTTTTGTCCATTATAGTACTTTTTTATTTATATTTATACAGCTGTTAATTATGTGTCATATAAACGGCTGGCAGATTCATTAAGCTGTGAATAATTGCATTTCTCTTTGATTCGCACGTGTTTCGAGATTGTTGTTTATTTGCAATTTACTCAGTTTCGAAGAAAATTCCAACAGAACGCGGAAGACACGCGTAATTTTAATCTTGGTCAAAGATCCCATAAATCAATTATTTTCAAAAGAAAGTGGGTATTGCATTTATCAACCGCTTACACGTCATGTTTATTTGCTAAACACTCCGCAAGCTTGAACACTTACACGCTTTTTATAATATTAGCCTTGGTTTAAAAATAAAAGAGGGCTTGTTTATCCTTGCCTTTGGTCTATACTTGTTTAGAATAAGTTCAATGTCACGTGACCTAGGGATTGCGACTGCGACGGTGACAGATGACGTTATTTCTAATTTGGAATGTCACGGTTTCCAATATGGTGGGCGCTGTCAATTAGATAGTTTTATTGACAAACACATATATATAATCTAGTGCTATGTCGGAGAATGCATGGTCTATAATTGACCTGAATATGACGTGAATTATGCAATATAAGCTACATTTAACGATGGACTGTTAAATAAGCATCACAATGCATTAAAAATAAATGTTGAGTCAAACCTAAACGAACGAACTGAGCGCTGAATTTCTACATAGGTGTGCTGACTTGGAAGATAGCAAAAGAAGAAATGACGATTCAACTTGCATACGTCTGATGCGAAAGCAGGTTCTAATTAAGACAAGAATACAGAGAAACAAACGAACAGAAGCGGGCCTATGGAGACAGAAAACACTCGACCACGGCTCGGATGAAATTGAAAACTGCAAGAAACTCGTGCAATAAGGAATAATAAGGAACCCCATTATTTCTCATTTTCGATGGTAATGGGTATTCTTGGATAAAAAAATCCACATATCACCATCAGTGTAGAAAAGCATATATTTTTTGTCACCATTATGACTAATTTAAAAAAAACTTTAAAGCAATCGCAGCATT
The DNA here is from genome assembly GCA_951449985.1 of Falcaria lacertinaria. Lineage (NCBI taxonomy): Eukaryota > Metazoa > Arthropoda > Insecta > Lepidoptera > Drepanidae > Falcaria > Falcaria lacertinaria. The sequence goes on from OX602129.1 coordinate 807,854, forward strand.
CTTTATTTCTTATTGCAGCATTCATTTTATAAACTCATGTGATTATTGTAAAAATGTACCGTATATAAAAAAAAAACTGGATACATGGTTTTTATCGCATGATAGGCACAGAAAGCGTTTAAACACCTGTGTATTTCTCAAACGCATTATTCGACAGCGGTATAAATATTTAAAACCCATCTTGTTAATTGCACTGGACAGAAATAATATGAATAAATGCAACAGTTAAGCTATTAAACATTAAACAACCCAATAATTATAAATCACGCAATAAATTAATGACACAGCTTGGAAAACCGATCGTACGCCGAAAAATAAATGGAGTACGACACGTATAAATGAAATACGACGGAACATATAAAAAATAATTCGAAGCGGAAAGATAAATGTTGTGTCGCGAATGTTTTAACTGTTTAAATTAATTTAGTGATGATTCTCTTTGAAATGTTGTTGATCTTGGTAGGTGGAATGAACTTCATACGTTTTGAGATTACTAGGCTCTAAATCAGCCCTGACAATCAATCGATATAGTCAGTATAGTCACATCCAAAATAAAAAAAGTATGACCAACTATACGAAAGTAAGTTTAAAGAGAGGTAGGGCGATTAGGGATTCCCCGTGGGTTATCCCATGTAAATTGGAGCCGCCCGACTGGGGACTGTACCTCCGCCTTACAGAAGACCGCAGTGAAATAACACTACTTGATGTTGTGTTGTGTTTCTGCGGTAAGTACGTTTGTCGTGCTTGTGTCGCTTAAACTAAGAAAAGAGTTCAAATGGAATCAAATTTAACAAACTTTTTTGTACTACTAATGTGGTAAACAAGCATACGGTCCGCCTGATGGTAAACGGTCACCGTAGCCTATGGACGCTTGCTACACCACGGGTATCACTCGCCCTAAAATTTACTATATACAATGGTGCCAATTCTGTTGTTCAAAATTACTAAACTTAACTAATTTGATCGGTCTAAAAATATTGCCATCCTTATTAAACCCCGCACACGAGAAAGGGATAGCAAGACTTTTAGACCTGTCAAATTAGTTCAAACAACAGAATCGACACCAATGTGTTCCTTATTTAAAAAGATTTTCTCAAAGTGCACTTTTATAAATGACTTTTTAAAGCTATAGCCATCATCTCCAAATTAAGGATGTTAATGCCTAGATTTCGTAATAAAATGATGAGTGAAGGAACAGAAGCAAATGATGGTGATGATAACAGCTGACGTATTTAGCTTTCAAAATATATATTATATATAGCTTTTGAAAATAGCGTCATAAATCTTAGAATAAGGACATCAGCGTGCGCTTAGCGTAAGCGCACGCTGATGTGCTTATGTCCTCATTCTTAGCCAAAAATATAGATTTATATAGTAAATCAGTATTGATAACGCCATTTTACGAAAGAGTTACAAAAATAAGGTTTTATTATCTATGTTCCCGGATTCGCAAGTGGGCAACCCAATTTTCATAGGTTCATTCATGAAACATCCTCTCTGAGTCGACGCCATATTGTAAACAATATTTTATATCCACGACATTCAACCTATTTTCTACTTTTATAACACTTTGACGTCATCACCATTGTTACGATCGATAAAACAATAGTTACAATCGATCATGGAATTGCAAAAATCGGAACGCGTGTTACAATGCAGTGAGTCCTGCCAAAACATACGCAATTCGATTGTTCCGTCGAATTTTAATTTATTATCGATTTACTCTCGGTCCGAAAATAAGAATTAGATTTTCTAAACAGAGGAACTAAGTACACAAAATGTGATTTATTTTAGGTTTTTTTTTTCTGTTGGTGTACTTTGGTTAGGTATATCTATTGATAGGTTAAAAACTTGAAACGAAATTATAAGTAGTTATCCTGATGGTTGTACTTAGTATGTTATCTACTCTGAGCTGATGGTAAGCGCCATGCCCACCCATAGCATACAAGTTTATAACCAATAGATTCTAAAGAGCAGTCTTATGTTCAATAATACGTCTAAACATAATTCTAATTTGATTTGTTCTTATAAACAGTAGCTGTAATACTTTTTAAACTTTCGCGATTTAAAAACATAGTAATGACATGAAAACGGGTCATATACGCGATACTAAATCAGTCAGCCCGTGACCACGGCTGATGCAACTCGGTCGAAACGTCGGGAGGTAAATAAACAATTTAATATCGCGTATAAGACTTGTTTCGTGTCATTACTAAGTAGGCGCAATGAAATCTAACCGAAAAAAATAGGTTGAGGGGCGAAAGCTTAAATGTATTGATAGGAAAATGGGAGCGTGTCCATAAATTCTTAGCTAGTAAATCATTTACGAATATTTGGTAGGGCGAAATGGGATTTCACATGTGTTTTCTCATTTTTTTATTGGAGCCGCTCGGCTGGGGACTGCACCTCCACCTTACAGACGACCGCAGTCAAATGACACTACTTTGATGTAGTGTTGTGTTTCTGCGGTAAGTAAGGTTGCCAGTGCTCCACGAGGATACGCTGCACTAGTGGTAATGCTGTTAGCACAGTGAGTCCTCATTAACAACAGGATTGGCAACGCATTAGTGATATCCCTGGTATTGCTAGCGGCTATAGGCTACAGTGACTGCTTACCCATCAGGTTGCCGAATGCTTGTTCGCCACCTTAGTGGTATAAAAATACTATAATCTGTATATTATCTACCCTAAGCTATTATCTTCTTTCATAATACATATCACACTTAAAACCCATGTGGACCTATATGGAAAAACTAATATAATTGATATATGCTATATGGAGCTAATATTTAGTACCTACATAAAATAGCTATATAATAATTTGTGAAATTACTTAATAAATACTGAGTTAACTCGTGTGTTATACTTCTACAGTATTTATGTTTATTGTTCAATAAATGAGCTTAAAATAAAATAAATTGGCTCAATGTCGAAGGAAAATTTTAAGTAAATAAGGAAACCTGCACAGAAAACAGTTCCATTTTCCATTTATACTAGGTTGTACCCGTACAAATATGTTAAAGAACTTTTGTTACTCAGTGCTAATAATGGTTTTCCGATAAGTAAAAGATGTTACTGAATATTAAAAAAAAAATACAAATAGAAATATTTTATTGTGTAAAAAGCCAAATGTTACAAACAAGTTGTTGGAGCACCCTTTTAAGTATCTACCTCTTTATTATATTTTTAGTACTGGCCTTGTATTGGCTAAGGATGTGTCAGTTTGACCTATTTCGGTGGCGGTTCTCTTTTTTTCTAAAATATAGGATTCAGCATTATACACCGAGATAACTGTCATCTTATCGTCTAATTTTTTGTATAAAAACCTCAGAGGTAGAAAGCAAGACAGCAACACAAAATTTTAATCTATGACACTGACATTTCGCAGTGACATTCTGAGCCGTTCTGAGTAAGCGAAGCCAAGTCCGGAGTTTTTGGCGGGAATCAGGCGGAGCGGTTGAGATTTTTTCCAGTGTGTCGTAAATTGTGTTATAGTGATCTTTAATGTGTATTTTTGGTGTCGATATGTGCAGTAAAGTTTCATTTAGTGACTGATTTATAGGAACATTGGAAATAATGCCATAATACGACTTTTGGGTTAAGTGATTTATCATTTTGGTCAATAGGTTACCTCTAATCTAAAGGCGTGTTACGATCTGCTACTGCCGTGGGTTGTCTCCAGAAACTCCATTGGGCGTTAGAATGCATGACACTAGGCATTTTAATGCGGCAAACACGAGAATATAATAGCCACAAGATATGCAAGTTTATAAAGTCGTATATAACGTAATGTTGTCCAGAATATCTAATTTCCTTTAGAGTATTTATTCCGAATGGTAGGTACCTAAATGCAAATTTTTAATTACTAATATCGCCATCTGCCGGAAAACTTTGGAACTAGGAAAATAATCGGCCACACCTCAACTCTAAACATGAAAACTAAATTTGGCACTGGATCAATTTTCCACGTTCCTTAGCTGAACGCCAGATGGCGCTAGCAGTTCCGAACATCTGTAACGCCGAATTAATTTTGTTTATTTTATGTATTATCGTCGGTTTATTTTTAAATCGGACCATTTTATAAGTGGCTTAGGAAGTGTGTACCTACATACATATGTAGATATTCTGCGTGCAAATGTCGATTGGATGCAATGGCGAATGCTTTCCACTCACAAACACATTTGCAACATGTATTTTTTATCTACGTCGCAGTAAAACTATTACTTTGTTTTTATATATCGTGGGAAAGTTCCAAGCGTATGTGTTCGTGGCATAAACATTGTTGTTACATACATTTCTCTTGTTGCCTCTCGTTATAAATACTTGCCTACATATTTGCTTAATTATATCGTTAGCTACTACTGAAAGTTTGTTTATCAAACACGTCGAAACTTAAATGAATGTACTTTTTGAAGATATCGCTACCACTGCTCTGTATACTGTAACGATCACCGCATACTTGAAACATATAAATCCAGGGGTATCACTTTTTTTTTATTAAGCTCGTACATTTTGACACAGCACCATGTGACCCCAATCTAAATAAAGCTTGTACTGTAGGGACTAGCAGCTGATACTTACTTACAATATAATATGCCAAACACCTAGACCAGTGATTCCCAAAGTGGTCCAGGTGGACCCCTAAGGGACAACCCCTTTTTAATACCACTTATAAGTAATGTGGTTAAGCATGCATACGGCCCGCCTGAAGGTAAGCAGTCACCGTAGCCTATGGACGTTTGCAATGCTAGGAGCACTAACACGTTGCCGACCCAAAATCATAAGCAAGAACAACTTTCAACTATTCGTATCACTGTCGCCTATTGTGTGTGGGAAAATGAAGAGCGCTGCGCCGGCGAAAAGTGGAACTAAAATTTTTAGTACTCGAAACCTCACTCACCGCAGAAAGACAACATTAATACAGTACTCTGAGTCGGGCGGCACAAGTATTATTATAGGAAATCAAATAACACCCTACCTCCCTTGTTTTTCAAATGCTGATCATAATGTCTGATGGTAAACAGTGGTCATGAACTGATAGTGATGGTTTGTTATATTACAAGTAGTTTTTGTTATCCTACTTATATTATAAATGCGAAAGTTTGTGAGTATGGATCGATGGATGTTTGTTACTCTTTCACGCAAAAACTACTCAACGAATCTGGATGATATTTGGAACACAGAATTTATAACCTGAATTAACACTTTTTATCCCGGGAAAATGTTTTTAATCCGGAAAAAAAAATTGGTTCTGATATTCTAAGCTCAACGTAGACGTAGTCGCGGGCAGTAGTTCTTAATAAAATAAACTTCGTGCTAATACACTGTTTGAACTTTAATTGAGCCCCGCCGTGGGTTCCCAAAGGGGTTCAGCATGGGGTTCTTCAAGAAAGGGTCAAGAGATTTTAGCAGGGTCGGCAACGCGTGATTGTTACCTCTGGTGTTGCAAGCGTCCATAGGTTACGGTAACCGCTTACCATCGGGCGGGCCGTACGCTTGCTTGCCACCTTAGTGAAATAAAAAAATCACAATTTCATCTTAATTTAGTACAATATCTTCGTACGTCTTTCCTTTACCCTTATACATTTGGCTCCGCATTTCATACATATAGGGGTGCATACTCGTACCGTAGCACGGATGGCCTACGCCGTAGCGAACTGCTACGAATTGGCTACGAGTGCGAGCTCTGAAATAAGTCATAATAACGCTGTAGCGCATAACGGAGACGCATAATTAAAAAATATATATTAAGTCATGCTGCCACTTACAATTAAATGACCAAAAAAAACTTTGTGAGATAATTGTATACCCTTAATAATCTCTTAACGTACGATCCGGAAAGTGTATTTGAAATTGATAGATAAAGCTTTAAAACAAAATTAAGTCGCATAAAAGTAAGACATTCAGAGTCCTGTCCCAGCAGTTACCAGCGGAGCCATTATTTTCTCTAATATAAAATTAATTACTGTATTTATTAGGGCACATTTATATGACACGCACGAGCACGATCTGCTCGGAGCCTTTGATAAGGCCAGCGATACGGACTGCAGGAACAGAAAGTATTCAAATACTTTCTGTTCTCAAGAATACACTTTTTGTAAATATGCTATAATAACGTTATTGACTATACCAGTACCAATAGCAATGGCTGATGGGCACGCACTATGAATTGAAAATCAGATGTTTTGCAGTCGTCGGCTTACACCGAGTCGAGTCGAGTGGTGGTCGTAGAGGGCATAGGAGCCATGACCAGCAGCAATGGCTGATGGCAGGGCATGTCGCCGCATAGGTCAAGGCGGGAGGAGGGGCGCGCGGGGCGGGCGGGGCGTGGGCGGGCGGTTTGTTTACGGCGTGCGGCAGTCCCGCGCCGAGCCGCCGCCAGCGCCGGTCCGCTGCGCGCGCGCACGCTATCCAGTTCACGGCCGCTCTATAACCGGACGGCTATTTCGGCGCATAATATCCCTCTCGGTGCGGTGTTCAGTTTCGCGCAGGCAGGTGTGCGCCGCGAGGTCGGGCATGGGGGAGAGGGCGCCGTGAGCGACGCGGTCATGGACCGCCGCCCGCGCCGCAGCCTCGCGCTCGAGCCCATGACCAAGGCGCCGCGCCGCCGCGAGCGCCCGCGCGAGCGCTGGCTGCTCACGCGCAAGACATGGAAGTACATGTCCGACGCTGGCCGCCGGCTCGTGCCAGATGGTGTCCAGAACCGGCCGGAGGACGTGCCGCGGCTCGAGGCCTACTTCCAGGAAGTGTGCGCGCGCGAGCCCCGCTTTCTACTGTGGCGCAAGGCTTCCTACCCGGGCGCGCTTCCCCGGCCGCGCCGCAAGAAACGCGCGCGCGGCGGCTCGGTGCGCGCGCGCTCGCCGCAGGCCGACGCACCGCCGCCGCGGCCCACGGACCTCTGCATCACACACACCTCCGGCGGCCGCTTCGACATTGCCAAGCTCCGCCGAGACTTCTTCGCCACGCCGCCGCCGTCGGCTACCGTGTCCTCGTCCTTCGGAGCGCACGCACGCGCCGGGCCCAGCGGCAGCTCAGTGCGCCCGCCCATAGAAGAGGAAGATGAGACCTCGCTAGTTGATCTGTTACGGAACTTCCTCAAGGTAGAGGATGAGGATTCTCCTTCTCGATCATCCGGAACAGAGGAGCTGGTGCGGTGCTTGCGGCAATATCTAAAGAGGCAGGCAGACCGGGGCCCGGGGGACGCGGAGGGTGACCACACGCAGCGGACCCTGCTCGACCACCTCGGCCGGTACTACGGGCGCGCGCCCAACAGGGACAATATAGTGCAGGACTTGTTGACCGATAGGAACTTATTGAAAAGACTGTATCATGACCTACGTAAGACTAAGCCGTATAGGGGTGCTAGGAGCGGGGGGAGTGGAGGGACTGGGGGAAGCGGGTCGGGGGGCTACATCCCTGGAGGATACAGCGGGGGAGTGGGGGCTGGGGTCGGGCTCGGTCCTCGCGGCATCTTGCGAAACCGGGTCGGCTCTCGGTTCAACAATGGTGAGGATGTGCACTCTCCGCCTTTATCGCCGCCGCCGCTCATCGAGGTCTTCCATGAGTCTCTTGAGGATAAGTACGTGGACTGCAGTACTCAGACGGTACCCATATCTGAAGAGGTTCTTTACGAGCTGGAGCGCGCTTACCGCGAGAAGGTGGAGCCTCCGCCGACGAGCCCCACCAGCCCGCCGCCGCCGGACCGAAGGCCGCGGCGCCGCTCCAGCGTGGACCACGACGACGTCTCCCAGTCCGTCAGCGACACCATCAAGCGCTACCTGAGGATGGCTCGCAAGAAGAGTGTGGACGCGGACAAGGCTGACCGCTTCAAGCGGATCAACTACGACAAGAATTTGAGGAATATAAAGCCCCGCGCGCCGGGTGAAGTGGACGACGATGGCTTGAGCAAGGGATGTCAGACCGAAGAGGGGTGGATATTGACGTATCGGGAGATGCAATTTGGTTCCACGCCGACGTCACCGTCGCATTCGCAGTCCTTCCTGGGTGCTTTGTTGGGGCGCGGGGGTACAGTGGTGGTGTCCACAGGTGGGATGCAGAAGTCCCGCTCGTCGAGCAGCGTGGTCCAGAGCGTGAGCAAGCGACTGTGGCGCACGCGCAGTCGCAGCTCGAGCCGCGTCGCTGCCACATGGACCCCTCAGGTCAGTCGCATTGTATTCTATTATATGCTCCACTATATGCTATTTCATTTGCCTTATGTCTGGTTTATAAAATAGAAATCATGACTATATTTGCTTTATTCCGCTCAAAATTACCAAAACACAAATTTTTTACTATTGCATACATTATAACATATTTTTTGTATATATATATGCGTATGACTTAAGTCTGGATGTTTGGTATGTTATAAGTATGTATTTATAAAAAAAGTATATAAATATTATATCCATTTCTGGTATACTTTACTTTACTTAGGGACCAGATGGGCGGCAGGTGATACTCATAACACCTCGATATTATTATTTCGCTTACCTATACATAACCGTAGCCTATTTTTGGGAAGTCCTTATTATAACAGTTTTTTAGGCGGAATAAAGCAAATCAAATATAGATAGATAACTCTTTATTGTACACCAAAATCAATAACTGAGGAACATAAAGTACATTATAAATCGGTACAGTCGGCGGCCTTATCACAAGATGTGATCTCTTCCAGACAAATATACTGTTATCTATAACTATAATGTCTTATATTATTGTGTGCATGTTGTGTGTTTGCTTTATTTACTAGTAATTATTAAACATCGTAGTCTAGAAAGAGACAATCAGCTTCGTATAGCGCTATCTCTGTTATTATGAACATTACGATCGAGTATTGTAGTTAAAGTTGTTCACAATTGAAATATGAATTATTAATTTTTCATTTAAACAGGAATTAAATCGGACATGTATTCTCTGTTTATACGGACGGACTTTAATAATTGTTACATATAGAGCGAATGAGTGATAAAACAATGACAAAAAGACATACGATGCGAATGTGAGTGGAAGAAGAAGCCGTGGAAGAGTAAGGTCTAACATTCTAGACCAAATTTTTATGTGATTATCAATGTACTCAATGATAGAAAGGTAAAGAGTACTCCAAACTGTGGCGCATGAATGAAGAGATTGATGAATGTAAAACATGCAAAAGAGGTGCAAGTCAAGAGTGAAATGGCGCTGTATACTCTCTGTGTACCCCGTGAGGGACTTGGCGTGATGTCATATTTATTATACCACTAAGGTTGCACACAAGCATACGGCCCACCTGCTGATAAGCAGTCACTGTAGCCTATAGCCGCTACGAATATCACTAACGCGTTACCAACCCTGTTGTTGATGAGGAGTCACTGTGCTAGCATCATTACTACTAGCGAACTCTCGTGGAACACTGGCACCTTACTTACCGCAGAATCCCACAGTACATCAAAGTAGTGGTATTTGACTGCGGTCTTCTGTAAGCTGGATGTACAGTCCCCAGTAGAGTGGTTCTAAATTTTAATGGGAAAGCCCACGGGAGATCCCAATTCGCCTTACCTCTCTTTTTAAATATATGTACGGAAGAAGTCGCGAGACTCTTCTAGTATTCATATAATAATAATAAAGTTACACCAAAACACACCACTTAGCGTTTCCTGGCGTAGCGATAAAAAGTGACAGTTAACAAACGTAATTTCTTACATTCAAATGAGCCGTAACAAAGAATTCAACTACACTGCAATAAAATAGCATTTATATTAATTTAGCTTACGAGAACGACCGCATAAATAATCCAAAATGTCGGGCCGGAGCTAGGAACTAGTCATCTAGAGGGATTTAATTTTATTTACCCACATTTCATTTGTAAAAACGCTCAATTAACCATTTCCACTCCTGAAATACTCATAGGCTAAATACATTTTATATTGTAGGCGAAAGCTAGTGTCTAGGAATTACAGATCGGGATTATTCTTGAACAAAATATCATTGTCGCCGTGTATCTAGAATTTATATCAGCCATTGTATCAGAGTATTTATATCTACGACCTTCACGTACATTCCTGGAATACGCTAACTAAGCCTCGCGTCATTACTCTTCATGTTTTGTAAATCATTTCTCTCAGATACATCGTTGTTTACGTATGAATTTGTTCTCTCTCGTTTTGATACAAGTAAAAAATTCGACCAAGTTCGTGTTGGTCGCACACACAGGGTTCCGTAATAAAAACAAGTTTAATGACAAACTTATCTTTGCCGTTCGATCCCTAGACACGATCCCTTTTTCTACGATTGGAGCAAAAGCTACCGTAACCGCTTACAAAACATTACCTTTTAAAAAAGATAAAGGGCATTTCAACTTTTTTGTATTATATTAGATCCACGACAAAAACGGTCAAAACATACCAGCGTACTCCCTTACGTAAATAATAAATACAGATTGCTACATGTGATGCTTTTATATAATCACTAGGGGCCTGCCCCGGCTTCGCTCGGGTCGACATTTATCAAATATTTTGTCTACCCGTGCGAAGCCTGGGCGGGCAGATAGTATAATATATAGCCTATATAATATGTAAGTCAGTGATAATGTAGCTTTCTAACGGTGAAAGATTTTTTTAAATCGGTCCAGTAGTTTCGGAGCCTATTCAATACAAACCCACAAAATACAAAAATGCATAAATCCTAAAATACAAATCTTTCCTCTTTATAAAATTATTATTATATTAGTATTATTATAGTAATATAGTAATAGTATAGATAGATATAGATAGATGTGATGGTATAGGCTGCCGGCTGTGGGACTAAAGCAATCTCTTTCGTTACACGGTCGGCTAAGCGCGAGGCATGCGGTGGAGTCGTTCATAGTTCTTGTCAGTATATACGATGTTGACGGGTCTATTTGATTTATGCAGCTGTTAATAATTAACGACTAATTAAAAGTTAATTTATTTGCTAGGGCAAGAGACACCGAAAGGACCTTGTTCGACTGGGAATCTACCTTAGAAAAAGCCAGCCAAATATCACTACCCTGATGTTTTGTGTTTCTGTGACGAGTATACAACTTTCGAATACGATCTTGACGTATCGCTGTCGACTATTTTTGTATGGGAAATTGAACAGCGCTGCACCGGTATAAGTGGAACGAAAAACTCGTAAGAATATTTTGTCTTCGCGAGATTCGTAGTACGTAGTCCCATGTTATTTTTGCTCGGTCTACTAAGCTTGAGAGGATACGCTGTGTTAGGAGTGAGGAACCAAATGCTAGTACATTGAATTCTATCGACAATAAGCAGCGCCAGCCCTAGGCCATGATAAGGGTAGAGAGAGATTATCTTTCGGTTGCCCTTTAGTCGATGTTCTAATAACTATTAAACGCCTGTTTCTTAACCCTTCGGACAGTAAATGGTTAGCGAGGACTATGGACTGTGGTAAATAATAGCAATCTTGCGCTAATATAGAAATTCAAGTAAACATTTGGACGCAGCAATATCCTGTCGAGATAATAGGTGATATATTCATTTCAAGTTATAATGACAAGAAAATAAAGGTGGCATTTTGACTCACACGTGTATTGGCAAGTCGCGAGAGGATCACCGTAGAGGTTACTTTAAAACAATTGAATTGTCATTTTAGCGTCACTTGTCATCTGGCACCTAGAGCGACCCGCGCCTCTCTATGTAGCGAAAAATCTTAGGTCTGTGCTCTCTATCTATCCCGGTTCTGACAGTAAGACTGGCAACGCGCTAGTGATACCTACAGCAGCGGCTACGGTCACCGCTTATCAGACACACCATACGCTTGCTTACCACCTTCGTCGAAAAAGATTCATCTCTATCATAGACACAGGATAGGGATGCCTATTTCCCTTGGTCACGGCATCACGCGTGAACGGCTGGACCGGTTTCGCTAAATCTTTTTTTGGTTTTTGTTATTGTCAAATTGTTATGAAAAGAAAAAAAATAAAAAGCCGGACTAAAAACCAAAAGTCATTTTTTCTATGGTTTATTTGAGATATGAATTCATAGCTAAGACAACTAGCTAGCTAGGACAACGTTTGTCGGGACTAGTGGCAAGATAAATTCCGTGTCGACACATAATCGCTTTGTGCGACAATTCGCTTTCTTTATTCGCAGTTGTAATATCACAACAATATTCAGCATTAAAGCTATCGAATGCCAGGTAAACAACATGCTTCTAGCGAATAGCAGAAAAAGTAATAAACACACGTGCAAATAGCACTCGGTGCCAAGTCAAATAACACCTGCCACACCTGGATGTGCCGGTAGCTTCTGAGTCAGACTAATTGAATGGTATTTAAAATTTCGTTGCGTTTTATTTGACAAAAAAATAAAGTAGTATATAAAGTACATTTCAAAATCAATACATTTAGGTATTATAGAGTATCACTACAAAGTATAAAATAAAGTCTCTTCCCGCTGTCTGTCTGTCCCTATGTATGCTTTGATCTTTAAAACTACGCAACGGATTTTGATGCATTTTTTAAATAGATAAGAGTGAGTGATTCTAGAGGTTGGTTTTTATTTATGGCTGACGATGGCCGTGTGAAGCCGGGGCGGATCGCTAGTACTTTCATAAATCTTATGACGTACCCAAGAGTCATCAGCAGCAGCTCTTTAAAATTTCTAGGGTGAACAGGAAAATACGCAAAAACTATAAAAAGTCTGATAAATGGACAAACAAACGTGTGTATTAAATTACCAGACAAGTCATATTTAAAAGCGCTTTTTCATTGGTTTTCCTTTGATTTTGTCAACGGATCTGGCAGTGGTATTAGTTCCATGTGATGGGGACAAGCTCATGGCTGCGTGGTAGCGGTGGGCGGTGGCGACAAAACACATATTTTATCATTTGGTCTGTCTCAGTATTTATTTTATTACGTGCGATTTTAAAGAGCATATATAATATTAATAATAATTCTTGGACATTATCACTCAGCGCCATCTAGGCTCAAGTTAAGCAAAGCTAAATGGGAACCAGCAGCTGATACAATACTTATATACTTATTCTTTGTAAATACATACTTATAATGCATACCAAACACCCAGACGCTAGGCAAACATGTTTGTCACAAAAATGGCCACCGGCTGGAATCGAACCCCCCTAGACCAGCTGTCTCGCCAATGTCATACATGTCATGACGCTGCCATACAGGTAGGCAGTGTGTAGAGCGCTATCTCACTCTTGCACACCTCTTTTGATTCTTCTACATTCATCAATCTCTTCAAACGCGCCAGTTCCTTATTCCGTGACTCTATTATGTTACAATATCTAATTTAAGACTAGCTTACGACTCGGTGCTGCCCGCGTGGGAGTCTGAATAATTTAATGCTTCTTAAAATTATAATCAGTAACGCTTTCGCCTCTCTCGTATTAAATTCATGCTCGAAAATGAAGTAAGCAGTATGTATAACAAATCGTATAGTATGCTTATGAATGCTCCGTTGGTTTCGACATACGGAGAGAATTATTGATGAAATACTAACACAAAAGATATATATGATTCGTATGTGAGTGAACGAAGAAGTAACGGAAGGCTAGTTATAATGCGTACAAACGACTGGAATTCTCTCCCCTCGTCAGTGTTCCCTGAATCCTACAACCTGGGACTCTAGACTAGAGTGAATAGGCTAATAACGGACAAGCGAGCTCCATCTTCGACCACGTCTTCACTTACTATTAGGTGAGATCGTGGTCAATCGCTGTAACCTTAATATATTTTTTTTAAATAAAAAATTTGAACCGCCCGACTGGGGACTGTACCTCCGCCTTACAAAAGACCGCAGTAAATAACACTACTGGATGTAGTGTTGTCTTTCTGCGGTAAGTTGTCGGTGCTTCACGGGGATACGCTGCGCTAGTAGTAATGCTGCAAGCATAGTGAGTCCTCATCAACAACACGGTTGGCAACCCGTTCGTGATACCCTGGTATTGCTAGCGGCTATAGGTTTACGGTGACTGCTTACCTTCAGATGGGCCGTATGCTTGTGTGCCACCTTGTATAACACTATAAAAAAAGTTTTTTAAATATTTTTTTTACATATATTACATTTTCTCAGCTATTACATTCTAATCTAAACAAATTGTTCGTATAACATTCCTTAAATATAATTGTTACTCACGCGATCTAAATATAGAGATCGATTTTATTGAAAAATAAACAATACCGAGTGATTCGATAGTAAAATCGATTGGTCATTCATCATCGATTGTTGTTTCGGTCGACAAACCACCATCAATATAGACAGTAATCCTTTTGGTGTAAGATTTATTATTGCTTGGCAGATGTTAGTCATATAAGTGTTTTATATTGATATCGGATACGTTTATCGATTTAGTATGAGTCATTGTATATCAGATAATAAATATTTCAGGAAAATGTTACTGAATTATTTGTGGCAAATGCGTTTTTCTGAAAGTCGTGGAATTATTCAGTCTAGATAATAGTAAGGCTTTATTCTTCTTCGGATCATTTGTATACAATTGACTAAGAAATTAATTTATTCAATTACTACCTTCCCGCCACTTCCCATAACTTTGAGATAAATATATAGCGTATGTTATGGTAGCTATTATTATGTTGTAAATCGGTTCAGTATTTTCCTAAGATTACCTTACACACAATCATCCTAACAAACAAATGTCAAGTGGGTATAAGTCTTTCTAAATCTATGTATGCTGGCACACGGAGTGCTTCGTACTTTTTGTTTTAATAAAAGTTCGCTCTTTTTTTAATATATATAAATTCACTCCCTATAAGCTGCATTGTTGGTTTGTTGATTGTTGATGTGTCTACTTGTTACTACTAATAAGAGAGAGCAAAAAGTGTCGTAGTGTTTTCTCTGAATGTTTGTTAGTGGCGTGGTGTGATGACGTCACGCGTTATGTGCAGGGCAGCTGTTGCTGGGCAGACGGCAGCGGACGCTGCGTGCGGCTGCCGGACACCTCGCTGCTGACGCTCAGCGAGGTGGAGCGGCGCGCACTGCAGCAGGCCGCGCTCGCCAGGCTGCAGCAGATCAACCTCGGCACTCACATCAAGATCCCTGAAGGTGGGTATTGTACCAATTATCTGTATGTATAAAAGATGATGACGATTGACGATGATGATTCATTTATACGAAATATCATAGAGAGAAAGATCGAAGGCTTTCCTTCGATCTTTCTCTCTATGATATTTCGTATATGTGGAAGGCGTGGCAGAGGAAGGCCATGGATACGGTACCGGCAACAGATAAAGACGAAGGCTAACACGTTATGTCGTACCAAGAGGTCAAAGAAATGGCTAACGATAGAACGGTTTGGCGATTGCTCCACCGGCAAGAGCCTAGCTCTTAAATATATGATGATGATAAAAGAAGAAACTGACTGGCATATCACCGCGCAGTCTAAGCGGCTGGGGTTAGAGATTCGAAATTTTACAGTAGGCATCTTTTATGACGTAGGCATTAAGAAAGGGCTTTTGGAAATACCACCCCTAAGCGGGTGAAATAGGGGATGAATGTTTGTAAGCAAATCCGTCATTCAAAATTGGTATTAGGCCTTTCAGTTAAAAATAAACATATACATTTCTTTTTAAATTTCACCCTTGAGTATGTAAAATAGGGGATAAAAGTTTAAATAAAAATGGTAACTTTTTCAATTTAACACGCGTGCAACCCGCGGGCTAAGACTAGTGCTCTTATACGTAACGGTAGAGACAACAGATGTATTACATTCCCGTGGCAGAGACTACTTATTAAATTCCAAACAAAGGCATTCCAAATAGACCTAGCTGTCGCCAACACGGCCCCGACAGTGTGAAGCACCGGTATTCAAGCTGGCGACCAGAAAAGCCTCCTTTCTAGTTGGCCGACGCAGCAGGCCCCCTTTATGCTGTTGCCAGCACAGTACCTTGAACATATGTTTTACATTTCAACGCACTTTCTCGTACCCGCGTAGATTATTTTTTATTAATTACGGGTCACCGATTGACCACGATCTCACCTGATGGTGTGTGGCAGAAGGTGGAGCTCGCTTGCCCGTTAGTAGCCTATTCACTCTAGTCTTAAAGAGTCCCAGGTTGTAGGATTCAGGGAACACTGATAAGGGGAGAGGATACCAGTCCTTTGTACGCATTATGAAAGATGACGCAAATATTGTTGTATAAGTACAATATGATTCACCTCCTTCGACACTTTAAAGTCCGCCTACATTGTGTTGTGAGTACATGTGGAGAGCTTCCGTGTCCCCGTTGCCTTAGGAATTGTGTCAAATTGCGGGAACTGACTCACCGACAATATTGCAACAAACCACTCGCTCGGGAAAACCATTCCCCTGATACATTTTTCTGGAAACTTTGCCGCTTAGAAATTGGATTACACAGTCTTAATATATACTGTCATTATCAGCCTATAGACGTCCACTGCCTCCCCACAGATTTCCCCATCAACCGATTCAATGCGGTCTGTATCCAACGCTTTGCCAGCGACCTTTATGGGGTCATCCGAAGCTGCGTTTTCCAGTGCGTGGTCTCTAGTCTACTCTAGAGCTTTTTTGGCCCCTGCGGCCATCCGTTCAAAAAATGTGCCCTGCCCATTACCACTGCAACTGGCTAATCCGTCGAGCTATGTCGGTAACTTTAGTTCTTCTGCAAATCTCCTCATTTCTGATTTGATCTCGCAGAGAAACACTCAGATCAGCACAGTGCTCTGTAAACCTTTCTTGCCGCAGAAACACAACAATACATCAGAGAAGTGTTACTTGCTTGTGATATTTTCAAAGACGATACGGTATAGAGGTTGTGAGTGAGTATTTATACCTGGAATACCGTAAAGAGGGTGTGTCTGAGTGTCCAGGAAGTGACGTCGATGGCCTGTCTAACTCTATCTCACAATATCATATTATTAGCACTTTGGCAAATAGTATTTTGACGTAAGTCGTAGGAGTTTACGTCTCAAGGGAATCGTTTATCTTTGAGACGTGTATTAGTTAGTGGTCGTTTATTTGACGTGTTTAGTGCTCTGTGAGTGTCGAGAAACACAAATTAAAAAATATTGTTTATAAGAAAAATCTTCACGTATTCCCGAAAAGGTCTCTAGGGGGGTAGGCGGAGGTGAAATCAGTTCACACCATTTTCCGCCGAAGAAATTTTAGGTGCCAGCGTGACAGATGTTGGGCTAATTTTTCAGGCACATATATTAACAAGTGTTTATATGTTATTAAACATACTGTATCATTTACTTAATAACTAAAAGATGAACAATCCAAAACATCGGCTATCAATTTATTTTACCAACCAAGGAACCTCAACGTTTCGAGCCATTCACATCGCCATTAAGCCACTGACATGATTCTTTTCCAATATATTGCTATGTGAAGTGCAGCCTATAGTCTATATAAGTCAAATTTCGTGGCAAAAAGTATAAAGCGCCTTATTACTCTTGACTTGCACACCTCTTTTGCATAAAGGGTCTTTGCTGCGGTAACTGCTTACCATCACGCGGGCTGTATGCTTGTTTGCCACCTTAGTATTATATATTTTTTTTAAAAACTATGCCCGCCGAATCCGAGTACTCATTATTTTATCTTTATCATTATGATCATTATTTTATTTTACTCATTATTCAGGAATGCTTTAGTAATTTCATATTGAAACATCCACAGTAAATTCTAGAGTAGTTTTTCTTCTAAAATTGATTTAATGTTTTTATCTTTTAAATATTTCTAAATATATCTTTTATACCCTGCACAAATTCGTTATATTAGGCTATAGGGAAATACGAGCCTCTAGAATATAAGGGAATTAAAAACTTGACCACGTGACAACGTATACGTTTTTAATTCCCATTCATTTCCTTCGTTTTCTATAGCGTTAACGATTGTAGATAGTAAACGACATGACTAAGCTTGCAGGTGAATAATGTCGAAAAAAAGTCTAGAATAAGACATACGTAGGGAGAATCCCCTTGAAAATGCCGTCCAGTCCAGACTGGGTCAGTCAACGCCTGCAGACTAAGAGAGTAGTCTCTTCGTACTGGCAGCCAACCAACTTTCGGTGTTCGCTGATGAGTTTATCTCGCATAACGTTATACTCGCATATTACTGCTCTGCAGTAGGGCTGCTACTTAATATAATAAAATGATTTAATTGAAATTCCGACTAGAAAATTTCTTATATTGTTTAATTTAAGTTACAAAAGAATCTAATAAAAAGTTTAGACATAGAGTACGAGTTGTTATTAGTTAAAACTAAACACATCAACACTGGCATGTAGCGCACATTTATCGCACACTACATCGACGAGTTTTTTTTAATGTTCGGTGTGCATATATATCTCTCAAAAGTTATGCCACGTGCGCACTAGCTATACTAGATGCTGTACATTTAATTATTATGATAAAAATATTAAGATAATAACCCTTGTACCAGAGGGCATGTTATAATATATTAATGAATGTAGAAAAATCGACTGGGGACTGTACCTCCACCTTACATAAAACCGCAGTGAAATAACACTACTTTGATGTAGTGTTGTGTTTCTGCGGTAGGTAAGGTTGCCAGTGCTCCACGAGGATACGCTGGGCTAGTAGTAATGCTGTTATGCGTGGCTATGCTATGGCGTGATAATGTATTTTATGTTAAACAATATTATTGTTTGTAAGCTGGAAATACAGCTTATGTTTTATTTGAACTGTATAAAACTTCTAATATATCGAGATATTTTTTATGTCAAAAATATATAATGTATTATTTTCGATCCACAAAAACGTTTGAGCGACAGCCCTAATGGTCGTCCACTTGTGACGCTCGTTAGGTTAAACACTTAACGTCCACTGTGCACTTTGCACATCGTATAATAACGAAACGGTAAATTATTCACGTTCGCTAACAAACTAAACTACACAATGTATCTTTTAAAAATAAATTCACTAAATAAAATAAATAAATTTTCGTTTACATTGGAGCTTTCATAACAGCCATTTATAAATAAATTGGTATTTATACATCGTTGGGTTTTATCATGATTTGTGTGATAGTTTATTTTAATGATAACGTCAAGGGTTTAAAGTTATCATCTTAGTATGATGATATTTCGCGGGTGAAGCCGCGGGCAAAAGCTACAATTGAATAAAACTTCAGCTACTGTCAAAAACCCCCTTTTTTGCTGTAATGTGATTTTATTCCTCGTCATTAGAAGAGGCCTGTCCAAACACGGTTTTAATCTTGTATTGGGTATTGTATTACATGTTATTAACTTCATACATCCGTACATACATTCATGCATACGTCCACGCGTCCATACATTACAGGTGCACCAGTATGTGGCGCCGCTAAATATAACCGCCCACATTTAAGACTGCGGTGCTATTTTCAAAACGGCTCGATATATGCGACGTTACGCAAGCGTGACGCGGCGTGACGTCACCGATGCGACACCACTAATATACGACTATACAACTTTATAGTGCGGTGCGTGTTAATAGGCTATGGAGAGTTAGGAGCGTAGACTGAGTAAAGACGAAGGTACCACGTGCCCTAGAAAGAGATGGAGATAGTTATCTATGTGTGTGTCTTCTCCCGCTTAGCTGAACCAAAAGATAGGTTAAGTTACAGTTTTAAGGTATTTTAGAAAATGTGAATCTGAAGTCTCCACCTTCGTAGAGTATCAGGAAATGGAGAATAGAAGTCGATCCTGACAAGAGCGCTGCTATTGTTTTCTCTCGAAATGGCAGCCAAAACGCCAACATCCGTCAAATCACCCTGTTTGGTAAGCCCATGTACCCTGGGAACGCAAAGTCAATTGTCTGGGAGTGATCCTCGATCACTCACTCTTCTTCAAGGAGCAAATAAAGGCGGTATGCGCGCGCGCCGCCTTTGCTCTCGACAGGCTCCATTGTATCTTCAGAACTCACGCTACGAGAGACAAATAAAAAAAAAGTGAAAAACGTGACTTTTGACTTGATTTTCTTATTTTATATTGATTTTTCATTATTGTTTTGTTATAACTATTTTAACTTACCAATGATTCTATCGACGGTAAAAAGGAAAAACAAATGAACCGCCACTTTGTTCGAAAATGAGTTTTATATGCAGTTAGATAGAGTTTTGGATTCTCTGTCGATCTGTCTAGGTTAGAAGCCATTCGGAAGCTTACCAAATTTCGAATAATCCATTAATACATAAAAAAGATTAATAATTTTATTGATTTATTAACCTTGAGCAGCTCTGCTGAACAATTGACCAAATGACGCATCATTTGTTTTCCTTTCCACCGTCGTTATATGTAAAAAAGGTACAGTTATTTACTTTTAATAACATCGTTGCTAGCGTAGAACTCTTCTACCGTAGTAGAAGATAAAAATATATTTTCTTATTACCATTACCAAAGTAGTCAATGACCGAAAGGTAAGGAGTACTCGGAATCGGCGGCCATAAATGAAGAGATCATTTTTATAATGTACCAGCATACGGCCGCCTGATGGTAATTGGTCACTGTAGCCTATGGACGCTTTCAACACCAGGGGGACTACTCACGCGTCGCCGACCCTTCAAAAATTCAAAAATCTCTTCACAACCTTCTTGAAGAACACCATGCATGTAGGAGAAGCAAAAGAGGTGTGTAAGTGAAGAGTGAAACGGAGATACTCTCTGCCTTCCCCGTGAGGGAGATGGCGCGATGATACAAATGTGTGTATCTCTTCTCTTGGCAAGCTGTTCCTAAGACTCCAATCACATGATCACCAAATACCGCGACATTATTCTTCATCGTGAACACGTAGGCGGACCATTTGAATCACATTGTCTTACTCATGTCTGAGTGAAAACATTACAGTGGATATGTTTGCTAATCTTGACAAATAAATCAACTTGAAAATAGAATTGCCTCAATGGCCGATATGATTACGGTTGGCTTGAGATCTGATGTTTGAGGTTCTATTCCCTAGACGAGATAATATTAATTAATTTTCTATGTATAGTTGTCTATTTATATAAAAAAAAAGTGTCTGTTTGTAATATCAAAGTCAACAGTCTTTTCTTAAATTCGGATAAAAGTTAATATGACATTAAAAGAAAAAAGAACTATTTCTTAAATTTTGTAGAACACAATCGACACCATTGTCACACAGCGACATTTAGTTCCAAACGAAACAGAGCTTGTAGTAAGATCCTACAAAATAACATAATTAAATAGCTTTTTGGTGAATAAAAATACATATATAAACGAAAACATATATTAATATATATAAATCTCGTGTCACAATGTTTGTCCTCAATGGACTCCTAAACCACTTAACCGATTATAATAAAATTCGCACAGCATGAGCAGTTCGATCCAACTTGAGAGATAGGATAGTTTAAATCTCAAATTATAGTCGCAATTTTAATTTATTGCAAAAATTGTCCACACGAGCGAAGCCGGGGCGGGCAGCTAGTATCACACAAATGTTTGCGGCGGAGATCTTACCCGCGACACCTAGCGTAGCAGTCAAATATACTGACCACTAAGCTACCGATGTTGTTGCACATATTTGTAAATTCCGTAACTACCCCTGGTGTTGCAAGCGTCCATGGCTGCGGTAACCGCTTACCATCAGGCGGGCCGTATGCTTGTTTGCCACTTATATAAAAAAAAACTAACATTTCGAAAGTATCTGTGCCGGTAGCAGGAACATTGTCGACAATGTATTCGAAAACGTAACTCGCGAAATGTCAAAATGTCATACTAATTTTTAGTTCCACTTTTCACCGCCGCAGCGCTGTTCATTTTCCAACAAAAAATAGTCGAAGGCGATACGAAAACGTTGTCGACAATGTTCCCGCTACCGGCACTGAAGACGTCGGTTGTAGGTAACCACCTGGCTCGTTCGCAACACTGGCCTTTGCCAAGCGGGTTTGGACATTTGCATCTAGCTAGCACATCAAGCGTCGTAAGAGAACAAATTACTGTCAGGCGCATACATCCTTTAGTATTTTCTTTATACACCAAGGTGGCACACAAGCATACGGCCCACCTGATGGTAAACGGTTACCGTAACCTATGGACGCTTGCAACACCTGGGTGATCACTCGCGCGTGTCCGACTGCAGAAATCTCTTTACACCCTTCTTGGAGAACCCATCCTTTACGCACGCGCAGTGCGAGACAATTTCGGTTCCAATGTGTGAGGATGTGTAGTATAGTGGAAATAACAGGAATTCCTCCGGTTATAATAGAATAACCGCTGTAGTATTTGTCCGGAGATAGCAGCGCGATTGCCAGTTACTATGCGCCTGCGCACATAACGGTATATCCATGTAGGATTACTCATATGTTTGTACATCACAACACTGTGATTGATCTTGTTTGTGGGTTATATTTTTTTTATATT